>LZPO01017478.1:99869-114546 GCA_001675575.1 Neotoma lepida
TTTGTTTTGTTTTGTTTTTGTTTTTTCGAGACAGGGTTTTTCTGTGTAGCTTTGCGCCTTTCTTGGAACTCACTTGGTAGCCCAGGCTGGCCTTGAACTCATGAGATCCTCCTGCCTCTGCCTCCCGAGTGCTGGGATTAAACGTGTGTACCACCACCGCCCAGCTAAAGATTTATTTATTATGTATACAGAAGAGGGCGCCAGATCTCACTACTGATGGTTGTGAGCTACCATGTGGTTGCTGGGAATTGAACTCAGGACCTCTGGAAGAACAGTCAATGCTCTTAACCTCTGAGCCACCTCTCCAGCTCCCTTGTCGTCTCTCTTAAAAGAATGCCTTGCAAATGCAATTCAGCTACCTGAAATTGAGGTATATGGTTTTGTGAGAATTTAATAATCACCAAATCACTTTAAGCTGTGTTAACAACAATTTTGCTTTTGTTTAAAACTTCTGGAACACATTACCATTTCTTCAAAGGCACATTTGTATCAGCTTGCACAAGACATTTACCTTTCACATATTCTAGAACTTTGACAATTTTGTCAATATTATGGTCTTCCCAATTGTATCCTAAAATATAGTATGAGAAAACTTATATTATCCAAAACTACACAAAATTTACTATCTTCAATGAATCTTAGAAACATGCCTGATTTGTTCATCTCAATACTCTTTCTCAATCACAGTACAGAGGAGCATCCAAAACCAAGGAACAGTTGTACCTTTATTTTAAAACGAGAAGATAAATTCAGTCTTACCTATAACAGTTAGGTTCCTATAGGTATCCAGCATCACATCTTTGTAGAGATTCTTCTGGGTAGGATCTAGAAAAGTTCATTTTTCCCAAGTAAAGTCAACATGAACATCATCATAAGTCACTGCAGTCTACAATATCCCATATACGTAGATAACAAAAAGCATGATATTGACCACAATGTAAATATATACTTCTTTGGCATTATAGTCATATAATTCTGGTGCTCCTTACTCTTAATCCATTACATAGACATTATAATGTAATCACCAAAGCACTTTAGAAGGAAACTCAATAGGAAGGCCACCTCTGTATTTCTGTATCCTTTGAATGGTCTATTACCTTGCAAGACAAAATGCATATTAACAAACAGAGAGAGACAAGTACATAGTAAACATGAGAAAAATTGTAACATTACTAACTACAGAAAAGAAAAATAAGATGCACGAACTGGGTATATTGGCTCACACATTTAACCCCGGGGACTCAGAAGGCAGAGGAAGGTCTATCTGCCTCTGAGTTGAATGCCAGCCTCTTCTATGCAATCAGGTCCAGGACAGGAAGAAGTACATATTAAAACCCTGTCTTTCATGCAAAACTCAGTCAAACAAAAATGATAGCAAGAACTCAGAAGTTTTTACTGAAGTTCATACACAGAGTTATGCATTCACTCCAATTCTGTATTCATCGTCAAGCAACCTGAAGTTCTCCAATTCAAACTGTAACATCAGTAAGATTTTATGAAAAGGCACTGCAGGTTTAAACATTTACAAATGGACAGATGAAAACATTAGCAATATAAATGTTGATCATAAATAGTCAAAACAGGGCAGGTGAGATGACACAAAAATAAAGAGCCCTTGCTCATCTTGCATAGAAGTGGGCTCAATTGCCAGGGCTTACATGGGGGAATCACAACTATCCATTATTGCAAGTTTAGCTTTTCTGAGACCATCTTTTGATCACTGTGAGGACCTGTTACCCTCGTGATGCATATCCATGCATACAGGTAAAATATTCATATTTATTGAAACATTCAAACCAAACACAACAGGCAGGATAAAGGTTATACAACAGAAATCCAATAACTCATAAGGCTAAAGTAGTATTAATATCATGAACATGCCATCTTGAGAAACAGAATGATACCCAGTGCCAAATTTTAAAATTCAAGATATGGGAGAAGCTCAGTACAACAGCATATGCTTCACATGCACAAAAACCTACATCCCAGGCTCATCACCCAATAATATAAAAACAAAAAAGACAGGAATGTTTGCCCACCTTTAATCCCAGGACTTGGGAGCCAGAGTAAGGAGGATCTTTGAGTTCCAGGCTAGCCGTACAGAGCTCCTTTCTGGGCAGCCATGGCTACATTGACAAACTTTGTCTTGTAAAACAAACAAAAAAAAATTAAAAGAGCAGGCTACCAAACTGCCTTAGCACTGAATAGGAATTGCTTCTACTGCATCTTATGTGATTTAGAAATAGGGATTATAATGATGGTGAAAGCATCACAATACAAGGAAGTTCGGTGATTAGTTTCAACCACAACACAGTAGACACAATGAACAGGAAATAGGTTGAGGCTATAGGGATGCATATCAAAACCCCAGTGAGGAATTTCATCCCAAATGGCTCCTCCTACTAACGGTTTCACAAGCAATCAAAACAAAGTCACCAAGGTGAGAGAAGTGTTCAAATACTTCATCCCTTCTGGGAGGTTTATCATTCAATCAACTACATTCTGACCCAGGTCACTATAGGCTCATAGTCATCCATAAAGAAAATGCATTCAGTCACTTCAATAACCCTCATAGTCTGCAACAGCCCTACACTGTCCAAATGTCCAACGTCTCTTCTGACACTCAATTCAATCTCTTGACAGTGACATCTTGCAAAATCAGAAAATGAGTTATATCTTTCCAACATACAATGGTACAGAATACTATTCACATTCCAAAACAGAGAAATGGAGACATAGCAAGGGAAGACTGGACCAAGGCAAGACTGAAGCACAACAGGGCAATCATCAAATCCTGTATCTCTCTCTCAGATGCATGGGGCTTCTGTTTCAAAAGGCTCAGATGGCCCTAGCCCTACAACTTCTCTTAGAACTGTTTACTTCACCTCCCTATATGCAACTATGTCTCCATGGGTGATGTCTCATAGCTTAGGTATCCCAACATCATGTGATCACAAAATGCAACCCAAGCTGTTGTGGAATATTATTTTAAGATGTGTTATATTTGTTTATGCTGTGGAACAATTGTTTGAATGATGCAAAGATGTGTTGCATTTTTTTTATGTTGCATTAGTTTAACTCTGTGAAGCTGTGATACTTTGCCTGCCTAAAATACTTGATTGGCCTAATAAAAAGTTAAATAGCCAATAGCTTGGCAGGAAAGGATAGGAAGGGCTGACAGGAACAGAGAATAAATGGGAGGAGAAATCTAAGAGGAAAAAAGGAGCAAGAAAAGTAGAGGACACCAGGTACCAGCCATCCAGCTACACAGCAAGCCATGGAGTAAGAATTAAAGGAAGGTATACAGAATAGAGAAAGATAAAAGCCCAGAGGGATAAAGTACATGAGATAATTTATGTTAAGAAAAGCTACCTACATAGAAGCCAAACTAAGGTCAGGCACTGATAAGAAAGAATAAGCCTCCCTGTGTGTGATGTATTTGAGAGCTGGGTGGCAGGTCCCCAAAAGAGTAAAAAGAAAAAAAAAACAACTATCAACAACAACAGGCTTCAATCCTCATAGCTTCATGCAATGAACTCTCACTGTGTCCTCCCTGGGTTTCTGACTTTGCCAAACATAGATGCCTGTAACAATGCTGAATTGTAACCACAGACTAAGAATTCATGACCTTATATTTTGATTNTTTCTTGTTTCCAGGACCAGCACATGATGGTTGATCATACAGAGTTTGGTTTCTTAATGGAGATGGACACTAACACTCTTGGACCATCAGGTTTTGTATGGAGATGCTTCCTGGGCCTAGAAATCACTTTGCTTACTCCTTGCACAAATTGAAGGTTAAGCAGGGTGAAATCTTACTCTTAGGGCAACTTCCTAGGCTCCCATTCCATACCAAGAGACTTCTCTATAATGGTGATAAACTCCTTGAAAATTCATGCCTGTTTCAGCACTTAACTGCCATCTGAATCAACCTTTTCATTTTCATTTATTTCTGCCCCACTGTTCTTCTCCACTGTAGACCTGAATGAGTCATCAGTAATAACTATTCAAGAGATTCAATATTCCATTTAAGGAATTAGCCCATTAATTTTTAATTCTGCCTTACTAAATTTCCAGGTCATGGGCAGAATAAGAAAAATTTTGGAGCCAAACTACCATACAAATGATCTTTAGCGTAATTATTTATGGAGTCTATCTATTTCCAACTGAAATCCTATGATCTCAATCACCACTTTCTGCCATTACTCATAACATTCCTATATTCCTGGTCCTAAAAGAATAGCCAATTAAGTTTCCATCCAACTTTGCATATTTATTGCCATATAAAGTCTTGATATCTCTGACATTCTTCAAATAGACAACATTTACAATTTGTACCTAACAACAAAAACCACTTTGTTCTTCCATTTTCATTATAACTTGCTTTTATCCTGCTGTGATTANATCCTCTAACCAAAAACATCTCAGGCAATGAATGGGTTTATTTGGCTGATTGTGTCAGAACACACTCCATCATTTTTCGATATTAGGATAGAAACTCAAGCTAACAATTGATGGCAAAACATATGGGCAAAGATTTTTTCCTGACTTTCTCTCTTTCCTAGACACTGTCTCATGCTCAGAAAGCTCCCTTTTCTAACCCAGTCCCACTTTTTTAGGAATATTGCCACCCTAGGTGGAGGGGTCTTTCCACATCAATCATCAATCAACACATTCTCTCATAGACATAAATGTTTCTGGCTATTATGAATAAAGGCACTATGAACACAGTGGAGCAAGTGTCTTTGTGGTAAATTGGAGAAACATCATTTGGGTACATGCCCAAGAATAGTACAACTTGGTATTGAGGTAGATTGACTCCCAATTTTCTGAAGATTCCACATTGATTTCTACAGTGGCTGTACAAGCTTGCACTTGCAATGGAAATGAATCACCTTGCTCCATGTCCTTGCCAGCATTAGGTGCCACTTGTGCCATTGATCTTAACCATTCTGCCAGGTGTAAGATGAAATCTCAAAGTAGTTTTGATATGCATTTCCTGATGGCTAAAGTTGCTGAACATTTCAAGTGTTTCTCAGTCAGTCTAGATTCCTCTACTAAGAATTCTGTTTAGAGGTGTACCTCATTATGATTGGATTATTTGGTTTGTTATTATCTAGTTTCTTGAGTTCCTTATTATCCTGAGTGAGGCAACCCAAAAGCACATAGACAATCACAGTATGTACTCACTTATTAGTGGACATTAGTAATTAATAAAATACAATCACATTAATCACAGTTGATCACAGTATGAGAGATAGATGCAGAGAGGCTAAGTAACAGGAACATCTCTAGGAGAGATTCCTGGCTCTCTCTGGGAAGTGGGGACAATGGCAAGTTGTTTCTGCACTGTTCCCAGCATCCTGATATATCTAACAGCTACAGAAGCATCAATATGATCTCTACATCTCTGGGTTTTATAACTAGCTTTAGTTGATTCCTTATCAGGCTTGATTCAGGTCCTCCGGATCTCCAGGAAATAATTCTAGGGATGCAAGTGATCAGGCTAGATGACATTCCATGAACACATCCTACAGCTTCATAGATATTTGAGATAGGGAAGACAAGGCCTGTGAGCTTGTGCAGCCCCACCTTCTTGCCTCCCCGGGCCAAGTCTGTGATTCGCTTACTAAACACACTCTCTCCATGAGGCAAACCCAGCAGATGTAACTCAAGTCTTCTACACACAAGTGTAGCAATCTCTAGATGAACTGCAGACAAGTCCCTCACAGACACACCCACATATCATGATCACAGACATTATCCCCTCCCTGCAGAATACTCTGGTGACCTCAGTTTTGAGGAGAGAGGAAGAATGTGGAGTGCTTGGAAACTAAATTGGAGAGCTGCTCTAAGATCACAGCCAGTAGAGACAGCAGAGTAGCCCATCCACTGCAACCACAGGGCCCTGGGAGAGGAGACCTGCATCTCCAGATCAGGAGTAGAACAGGACCTGGAAACCCAAAGCCACAGCTGGTAAGGTAGAAAGACCCTAAGCCCTGCAAGAAGATCTCAGGTGAAGGAGAAAATATGGCCAGTATACAAAATAACCGAATGTTTGGGGGAATCTAATGATACCCTCTCCCTAGACAAAGTACTAAAGTAAACTAATGGCTCTTGAGAGAGAAAGAACTGTTCTTTCCCAGTGATGAGCCTCCTAATTAGTTATCAAAAAAATGGTCTGCTAAATCATATAAATAAAAGAAATAAAAAATAGGCTCAGCAGTTCATATTTAAATATTTATGGGAATAGGCATATAAATATATATGCAATAATAATAACAAAGAGAAACAACCAGTCTGCAACAGAGTAAGTGGGGGCATTTAGGGGCATTCCTTTTGGGACATGAACCAGCTCCCAAATCATGACATGGAGACTCATTAGTTATGATTGCTCAGCCTTAGCTTAGTCTCACTTCTTGCTAGCTCTTATAACTTCTCCTGTTTCTCTTCATTTACATTTTGCCTCAGGGCTTCCTACCTTTCTTTTTTTCTGTATCTCCTATTTTACTGCTTCTAGTGTCAGGCTAGCTAGCTGCTGCCTTGCTTCTGGTCCCAGGCATTCGCCCTCATTCCCTCCTTCTTCTCTCTAGATTTTTCCCTATTTATTCTTTCTGCCAGCCAGCGTTGCTTAACCCTCTCCTGCTTAGCGATTGTCTGCTCAACTTTTTCACCCAATCAAGTGCCTTAGGCAGGCAAGGTAAAACAGTAACACATCATTACACAATTAAACAAATGAAGCATAAACAAATGTAACACAACTTCAATATTTAAAGAAATATTCTACAGAATAAACAACTGTAACACAGCCTTACGTTTTTTTAAAAAGATTTATTATGTATGCAGAAGAGGGTGCCAGATCTCATTACAGATGGTTGTGAGCCACCATGTGGTTGCTGGGAATTGAACTCAGGACCTCTGGAAGAAACAGTCAGTGCCCTTAACTTCTGACCACCTCTCTAGCCCCAGCCTTACATTATTAAAATAATATTCCACGACAGGGGCAGGAAGTGGTTGGAGAGATGAAGGGAAGGGAATTAAGTGTTTATATTTTAAATATTAATCATGGAGAACAGAAGCAAATAGAGAATTCTCAGAAAGTAAAATACAAATGGCAGACAAACATTTAAAAGTGTTTAACATACTTAGATACTGGATAAATGCAAACTACACCTTCTCTCTTATTTTATCTCACCAAAGTCAGTTGCCTCAAATTAAAAAAAAAAATGACAACTTCTGTCATGGATGTCCAGAAAATAGAACTCCATTTCAGTGCTTGAAGGAATGCAAACTGGTGCAAACATTTTAACAATAAGTATAAAAGACTAACTCTAGATTTACCATATAAAGCAACAGTACTACTCACATACATAAACAGAAGAAAGTGCATCTTGTATTCTAGAAACATCTGCTAATCCATGTTCATTGTGATTATATTTACAATAGCCAGGAAATCAAAACACCCTAGATTTGCATCAACTCATGAGTGAATAATGAAAATTGTTGCAGTCATACTGGGTCATGTTATTCAGCTATTGAGAAAAAATGAAACTATGGATTTCCCAAATACATNCTCATTACAGATGGTTGTGAGCCACCATGTGGTTGCTGGGAATTGAACTCAGGACCTCTGGAAGAACAGTCAGTGCCCTTAACNTCTGAGCCACCTCTCCAGCCCCAGCCTTACATTATTAAAGTAATATTCCACAACAGGGGCATGAAGTGGTTGGAGAGATGAAGGGAAGGAAATTAAGTGTTTATATTTTAAATATTAATCATGGAGAATAGAGGTAAATAGAGAATTCTCAGAAAGTAAAATACAAATGGCACACAAACATTTAAAAGTGTTTAACATACTTAGATACTGGATAAGTGCAAATTACACCTTCTCTCTTATTTTATCTCACCAAAGTCAGTTGCTTCAAATTAAAAAAAAAAATGACAACTTCTGTCATGGATGTACAGAAAATAGAACTCCATTTCAGTGCTTGAAGGAATGCTAACTGGTGCAAACACTTTAACATTCAGTATGGAGGTTCCTCAAAAGGCTAACTCTAGATTTACCATATGAAGAAACAGTACTACTCACATACATAAACAGAAGAAAGTGCATATAGTATTCTAGAAACATGTGCTAATCCATGTTCATTATGATTATATTTACAATAGCCAGGAAATCGAAACACCCTAGATTTGCATCAACTCATGAGTGAATAATGAAAATTGTGGCAGTCATACTGGGTCATGTTATTCAGCTATTGAGAAAACTGAAACTATGGATTTCGCAAATACACAGAAGGAGCTAGAAACTGTTATTTTGAGTAAGGCAACCCAGAACAAAAAAGATAAACATTGCCTGTTTTCTGTCACTGTGGAGGTTGCTGTTAAATCTTCACATACGTGTTTTCAATTGCAATACCCATAGAGTTCATGAAATTGATAAAATACCATGGAAATGGTTAGGAGAGAGGGGAGATAAAAATGCACAGATACAAAGTAAAAAATGGGACAAGGACAGTTAAATTTGAATGAGGGTCGTGGAGGTAGGGTAAGGAAGGAAAAAGCGAAAGAGATAAAAGACATTTTGAAAAAGACATGGAAATTTACAACACTTTAATATCACAAACATATACTCACACAGAGAGACACAAACACACACATAGAAAGGGGAATAGAGAGAGAGGAGAGAGATACACATATAATTAAAACAGAGGTACTCTGAAACAGAACAGTAATGCTCCTACTGGACACTAGAGGGAAACAAATACAAATTCTGTGCCATGTATAAGTTACTTCTTTTGGAGTTTTGCCAATTGGGTNCCCCNAATCCCTCAAACATTACACTATATTGTTATTGCTCTTGGCTATCCTCAAGCATTTGATGGTAATATCCTACTGATGAAGACACCATATTCTTGAGTCATAGAGATAGATACTCTGTAAATCTATCTACAAATCCAGCCCTACAAAGGGTGCTTCATAGAAGGAAAGCTTGAACCCATGGAGAGTAACTACATCAATGGAAACACAGGAAAAAGATAATCTCACCAGAAAAGCCTAAAGAAGGGAAACTGGGAAACTAACACTCTCTGCCCATCAGTTTGTCCTTCCATGTCTCTATCTCTGTGTCTCTGTCTCTGTCTCTGTCTCTGTCTCTCTCTCTCTCACACACACACACACACACACACACACATAGAACCAAAACAATATAACAGGAATCCACAATTATTGGTTATTGATATCTTTCAATATAAATGGTCTCAGTTACCCAATAAAAAGACATAGATGAACAGAGTGGATATGAAAACAGAGTCCTTCCTTCTCCTGCATACAAGAAACATACCTCAACATCAAACATAAACATTGCGTAACAGTAAAGGGTAGGAAAAAGACATTCCAAGGCAATGTACACATAAAGCATGCTTGAGTAGCCATTTTAATATCTATGAAAATATGCTGCCACCCTTTCGAGTCCCCTGTACACCCTCAAAGGTGGACTAAAATCCAGAATTGTATCTTAGTCTTCTGGGAGGGTGTTTCCACAATGATAGTCTAGGTGTACACTTTGCTATAAATATAAGCAGAAAAGTATATACTTTGATAAAAATATAACCACATTATCACTACTTTGTATAGTTTGCTTACATTTTATCATAAAAACAGAGCAGCAAGAGTGTATCTCTGAAAGTAGCAGCTCAAGAGTCTAAGTAAAAAATAATTGCTATCAATATATTATAAGTACATGTACTGTAGTTGCTCTAACTATGTAATGACCAAATATTAAGATGCACATTATCCAAGAAGAGATCTTCGATTTTATGAGCAAATTGAGAAGCAAATATGGTACAATTAATCTTACTGCACATGGGAAACAAATATTGTTGCTTTTAATTAACACACAGAAAATGAACTCATTCCCTTGAAAAATGCTGAGGTACACAATGACCTACAGAACAATGTGATTAGAGAGGACAATTACCACAAAACTATGTAAGAAGCAATATTGTTAAAATAGCTTGACTCTGATAATGTTAAGAATATTAGTATGTAAACCAAAACACCTGTACAAGAATACACAAATAGTAAAACCTAGAAGCAATCTATGTCGTTGTATACTGTAGAATTGAATGAAAATTATGCTGGACAGAATTAAGACCTAGGATGGCAGACATAACTACATATGCTTAATGCTTTAAGGATAGACAGGAAGGAGGATCTGAATCAGATCCTTAGACACACATACAAATTAGCCCTAAAATATAAATAAAAGTAATAAAAATATGAGAGCAAAGGAGTTGCCTTAGACAATAAAGAACATTGCAACCAATGCTGAAGACTAGGTTGATCCACAAGACCCATACGTTAGAAGGAAACAAATACCCTATAGGCCTCCACAAAAGCACTGCAGATTCTGTGTGTGTGCAAACAGAAGAATATTGAACACATGGGTTTACATTAACAAGACAAGTAGTGTGCTTTTGTTCTTTCATTCCCCTAATGATAGGACATTTTCTGGTATCCTATAGACATTACTTCTATTCTGTGGAATAATGCTTTTGTACATTGTAAAGATTTGTCACTCAAATTGGTTTTATAAAACGCTGCTTGGCCAGGAGCCAGGCAGGAAGCATAGGTGGAGTGACCAGACTAGGGGAATTCTGGGAAGAGGAAAGGTGGAGTTGGAGAGACTACAGCCAGATGCAGAAAAAGCAGGAAGTGAAAATTTGAGATAACAAGCCATAAGCTCCATGGCAAAGCATAAATAGAAATATGGGTTAACTTAAAGTGTAAGAATTAGTTAGTAACAAGCCTGAGCTAACAGACAAGCATTTATAAATAATATTAAGCCTCTGAGTCAATTATTTNGGAAGCAGCTGCTGGGTACTTGGGAATTGTTGGCATGACAGAAATGTCGGACTACACTCCTAGCTCCACTAATTTACACTTAATCATTTCTACTAACTCTCTTAAGTGAAACAGCTCTTCTGAATCTTATTCCNTGTCTAAGACTTCAATCAGCCCACTTAAGTTCCAAAATTCAACTTGCCCTCTAGCAACAAAAAGCAGTCATATTTATAAACTCCTAGACATTTTCTTTTCTCTCTTCTGAATATTTAATTTTTCTTTTTCTTTTGAATGTGTATTCATTTGAAAGTGCATATATGTGTATGGGGAACAATGTACATGAGAGGGCTAGAGAATAATTTTGGGTGTCATTCCACAGGTCATCCTGAGATGTAATGTTGGAAAAAAATTAAAGTATATGATACCTGGAGCAGACTCTACCCACATCCAAAACAATGCTCTGTCTTACACCTCTGAACAAAATCAAGCTTGGTTAAAAGCCAAACTTAAGAAATAGCCTGGCGGTGGTGGCGCACACCTTTAATCCCAGCACTCGGGAGGCAGAGGCAGGTGGATCTCTGTGAGTTCAAGGCCAGCCTGAGCTACCGAGTGAGTTCCAGGAAAGGCGCAAAGCTACACAGAGAAACCCTATCTCGAAAAACCAAAAAAAAGAGAAATACAAAAATATTAGATGCTTTTATAACTAAATATTCCAAAGTCTTGTCAAGAGGATCAAATTATGTGAAAACAGTAATGCTAAAAGATAAACTAATTATGAGGTTTTATTTATTTAGATAGTTTGTTATTTTCTTTGGTTTTATTTTCAGATAGGGTTTCACAACATAGCCCAAGCTGGATCTTAACTCATGGTCCTTGAGCTGGTTGGCTTTTCCTCAACATGACATAAGCTAGGATTATTTGGGAATAGGAACTTGAATTACAGGGTGTTTATTTTATTAATGATTTATGAGGGAGGATCCAGCCTTCTGTGGAGCTGTACTATTCATGAGCAGCTGGTACAGCATTGTGTATGAAAAGTAAACAGAATTTTTGATGACTGTTTCATTTCTACTGAGAGAGAGAGAGAAAGAGAGAGAGGGAGAGAGAGAGAGAAATGAGATGTAGATTTGGATGGGAGGGGAGGTCTGAGAGGAATTAGGGACAGAGGAATCATAATCAAAATATATTATGTGAAAATAAAAATTAAACTTAACAAGGAAAGAAAATAATAAAGAAAACTGAAGAANCCAGGAAGAACAAGCTAGTAAGCAGTATTCCTCCAGTGTTATTTCAGTTCCTGTGTCTAGGCTTCTACCTAAAGTTCCTGACTCTTTGTCTGCATGATGGACTGTGATTTAGACCTGTAAACCAAATAAATCCTTTCCTTCGAAAGAACTAAGTGAACTCAATGAGTCTAAAAGCATTCTGTGAAGTGGAGAAGAGGAAACAAAAGGAGGCAGGGGCACAGAAGGGGAAGAAAAAAGGGGTGGATTTGATCAAGATATATTATGCTCATGTATGAAATCTTAAAATAATAAAGGGTGGCTAATGTACACCTAACAACCCAAAAGAGCCAATAACCCTGAATTTCTCATCATGATTTGATCAGTTATGAGCCTAGGTAGAAGAAAAGCAACTGCAACATGAAACAACATGAAATATCACCCTAGCACCTATAAACTAAATTAATGCTTCTTAAATTCAGAAAACTGTCTTTTAAAGCTGCAAGAATACTTGGTAAGTTGGTAGTGTGCTGATTTTTAAGAAGCATTATTACAAAACTAAGATTCAAATAGGAGTGGAAAACCACAGAAACATAACAGTAAGGATGCTGATACCAGTTATTAAAATATTTCATATTCCTTCAAAAAAAAACCATTTCATAGCCTCTAACATTCACTCAAATATAAGCTAATTCCTCTATCATGAAGGAGAGGTCTAACTACTGAAATCAGTGAATTCAAAGAAAATACCATGAAATAGAAAGCAACTTGGTTTACAGTGTTTCAAGTGAAAATCGGACATGACTAAAGAGACAATGACTTATCTGCCAAGTGACTTTGCAACATAAATCAGTCAAATCAGTCTCCAATACTTTTAAACACTTAGCCATTGCTGAAGGGGTACAGTTTTGATGCTTTCAATAGGTTTAATTTCAAAAGTCAATTTATTGAAAAATGTGCAAAAGCCAAAGTTTGCTCCTGCAGTATTGGCATTCCCATTTTTATTCTGATTCAAAGGGATTCACAGTTAACATTAGTCACTTCAGGAATACAATTCCAACAAGATAAACCACTGGTTTAAATTGAATATTGATTCTCAAGAGTGAAAATTATAAAGCACAATATGTCAGCATTTCTAGGGATGAGTGAAACACAGTAACAATTTCTGATTACCAGAAGCCTATGGCATAGTATATAAATCATACATGAAAATTACAAATTGCTATTAGGGCCCTATAATAGGGGATGGGGATATAGCTCACCCAGTTGGTAGACTTTGCCCTGAAATTACGTTAGCAACAACATGTGTAACAGCTGTGGTAGTGGTCCACACTTGTAATCCCAGCACTTCTTGAGACATAGAAGAAGGATCAGAATTTTAAGCATTCAAATGAGGTTAAGGTCAGTCTGGGCTACCTGAGAGCTTGTCTCAAAAAAATAAACAAACAATAGCAATAATGTCAAATAAAGACAAGATCAATCATATTTCTTATGATGGGGCAAAAGCTGAGGGACTGGAGCAAAGGCTCAGCAATTAAGAGCGCTGATTACTTTCTTTTCTAGGGGACCTGGGTTTGACTTCCAGCATCCACACAGAAGCTCACAACCATCTTTAATTCCAGTTGAAAGGAATCTGACACCTACTTCTGGACAAGTGGTACACAGACATACATGCAGACAAAGTGAAAACATAGGAAACCTTAAATAAAAGCTACTATCTTCTAATAAGAAATTTCCTTAGATAAAATTTGGGGCAGAAGTGGTTACATAATGGCTAGTGTTATAAACAGAAAGAGACAATAGTATAAACACAAGCACCAAAATTGCATATGTAGTTAGACTCCGTGGAATTAGAGACAAGGACACTCTTGAATTGTGGCTATGCTTAATCTCTTTCTCACCTCATTCTCAACCCAGGGTCCCTACATTCAGAGAAAACACTAAATTGATCCTAAAGCCAAGCTGGCTAAGCAGGTCCATTGTTGTGACAAAGCAAAGCACTGAGTGTCCCTACAAGGAGCACAACCTGTTCTCAATGGCCTAGAAGAACATATTGCAGGACTGCAGGAAAGCTTTATTCCTTAACTTTTATTTGTTCGGACATTCCTGAGAAAAGAAATAATAGCTTCATTTAACCACATATAATCTCTCCATACTTCCATAGGACTAAAAATGTATCCTGAATTTAAGTACTCTGAACTCAAAAATCCTAACTTCCAACTAAAGAATAGGGAATATCCATCCCAATGACTGTCTACCTCTGAGCAAGAGCTACGTTTGTTAGGAAATTTCACATTTACTGCAATACACAATCATTAATTTAGACATATATTAGAGGAGAATATAACTGGAAGACAAATGACTTTTAACTGGGCACACACCTGTAATCTCAGCTCTTTGAAGATATCATGATTACCCAAAGTGTGAGACCAATCTGATCTACATTGATGAATTCAAGGAAAGCTACCCAGCTAAACAAGAGCAAATATATCCATTAATTCATTAATTAAAAATTTAAATAGAGGGCAAATGTAATTTAGCTAAAATACATTTTAGGCTTGGTGAAAAAAAGGAAGACATTTCCTTACATGCAGTCTCAATACTAACCA
>LZPO01017478.1:141433-155714 GCA_001675575.1 Neotoma lepida
CAGGTTTTGACCAAGCCTTAAAAAAGGGAGGTGATAGCTACCTGACTGAAGGGGCCGCCTTGCAGCTAAAAGCCAAAATAGCTATCCACTACACTTGTTTGATATTTGAAAATGTTTTTCCTTCATGTGATTTCAGAAAATAGATCAAGTTCGTTGCTTAATAACTCTTTTATGTGAGTCTTTAGTTTATCTGTGGGCTTTCTCACAATAGGATAATTATGTGGTTAGATGACTTAATTTTTTTTCCTCAGTCAAGTTTTTTATTGGCAGGCTGCTGTTTTGCAAGAAAACTAAACTAAACCTAGCAAGAAAAATATGTCAGCTAGCAATAATTGGGCTGCTTTGTATTTTTGACCCTAAACTAATGAATCTATAACTCAGCTATGTGTCCTTGTGAACTTTAGATTGTTTTCTAGGGTTTCTCATCTCAAAGTTATTATCAAAACATCTGAGCTAAACTCAAGTTGTTTTAAGGCTTTAGTTTCAGCTAATGATGCACCCGGCAACCTGTGACTGCATCATTCAACCTTAAGAGAATTAGAGCCAGCCTGGCTCCTGAGAACTCAATTGTTTTCCTTAGTCATTAACCTAAACTGTGATCTATATAGCTCCTTAGTTGAAACTCATAAGCCCTAGCTGTGATAACAATTTTTAAGGCAGCTTGTGTTTCATGTATCCTATCTCTGGACAAAGACTCATGCTTTTCTTGTGGATAGTATTAAACTGAGTGTAAGGAAGTGTTTTTCTTTTTGTCACAAAACCTAAAAAATGTTTTACCTAAACTACATTTGCCGTGTTTTTAAATTTTTAATTAGTGAATTAATCAATATATCTGAGATAGTTTTGCTGAGTAGCTTTCCTGGATTTCATCTATGTGGACCAGGCTGGTGTCACACTTGGGGTAATCCTGCAACCTTACAAGAGCTGGGATTACATGTGTGTGCCCAGTAAAAATTTATGTTCCAGTTATTTTTCTCCCCCAATATATGTCTAAATTAATGATTGTGTATTGCAGCAACTGTAAAATCTTCTAACAAACATAGCTCTTGCTTACAGGTAGACAGTCATTAGAATAGATGTTCCTTGTTCTGTAGTTGGAAGTTAGGATTTTTAATTTCAGATTACTTAAATTTAGGATACATTTTCAGTTCTATGGAAGAATGGAAACATTAGGAGTATTTAAGTGGAGCTGTTATTACTTTTCTATACCAGTAACAATGTCCCAGGAAGGTCCAGACAAAAACAAATTAAGGAATAAAGTTTTCCTCCAGTTCCAGAGAATGTTTTTCTAGGACACTGAGAACAGGTTTGGTTCCTGGTAGGGACACTCAGTGCCTTGCTTTGTCACAGCAATAGACCTGCTTAGCCAGCTTGGCTTTTTAGGATCAGTTTGGTGTTTGCTATACATGTAGGGGCCCTGGGTCAAGAATGAGGTGAGCAAAAGCTTAAGAATAGCCAGAATTCAAGAGTGCCCTTCTCTCTAATTCAGTCAAGAAAAACTATGTTTGCAGTCCTGGTGCTCGTTTTTATAATACTGCCTCTTTATGTTTATAGCCCAAACCATTATGTAGCCAATCCTGCCCCGTTTCTTTTCATAGCAGATTTATTCCCAGAAGATAGTAGCTTTTATTCAAGTTTTTCTATGTTTGCACTCTGTGTATATGTGTGTATGTGTACCTCTTGCATTTCTGGTACCTATAGAGGCCAGAAGTGGATGTCAGATTTCCTGCAACTGGAATTAAAGATGGTTGTGAATTTCTCTGTAGATGCTGGAAATCAAACCCAGGTCCTCTATAAAAATATCCAGTGCTCTTAATTGCTGAGCCTTTGCTCCAGTCCCTCAGCTTTTGCCCTCATCAAAGGAAATGTGGTTGATTTTGTCTTTGTTTGACATTATTTCTATTGTTTGTTTAGTTTTTTGAGACAGGCTCCCAGATAGCCCAGACTGATCTTGACCTCCTTTGAATTCTTGAACTCTGATCGTTCTTCTATGTCTCAAGAATTGCTGGGATTACAAGTGTGCACCATTACCGCAGCTGTTACACGTGTTGTTGGTAATGTGATTGCAGAGCAAACACTCCACCAACTAGGTGAGCTACATCCCAAGCCCCTATTATAGTGCCTTAATAGCAATTTGTGATTTTCATGTGTGGTTTGTATACTACACTATAGGCTTCTGGTAATCAGTGATTGTTACTGTATTTTGCCCATCCCTGAAAAATGCTGGCACATTGTGCTCTATAATTTTTAATCTTGAGAATCACTATTTTGTAAGACAAATTTCTAAACGGTCTTGTTAAATAAAAACAGGGCCAGAAATAGGGTGAAAATGTGACAGAGATCAGAGGAATTAGGAACAGCTTCACGTTAACAATGTTGCTGCTTCCAAGAGTGTCTCATTAGCTACATCACTTCTTGTCTGTCTGTAGACCTCCAGAATTGTATGGTTGATGTTGGATTTAAAGGCGTGTGTTTCCACGCCTGACTCTTTCTAGTGTGACCTGGAACTCACAGAGATCCTGAGAGGTCCTACCTGCTAGATGATAGGATTACGGGTGTGTGCTAACATTGCAAGGCTATTGGCTGACCTTGTTCCTCTGATCCTGAGATAAATTTTATTGGGTGACATAAATAAAATATCACCACACTATTTTGACTTAAACCATTGGTTTATCTTGTTGGGATCTTATTCTCCTGAAGTGACCAGTGTTATTTGAGAGTCCCTTTGAATCAGAAAAAAAAATATAAAAATGCCAGTACTACATGAGGAAACTTTGTCTCTTGCACATTTTTACAATAAATTGATTTTTGAATGTAAACCCATTGAAAGCATAAAAGCTCTCATTCACAAATTGCTCAGTGTTTAAAAGTCTTGGAGACAGATTTGACTGATTTATGTTGCAAAGCCATTAGGCAGATAAGTCATTGTCTCTTTAGTCACATCTGATTTTCATTTGAAACACAGTAAACCAACTTTCCTTTTATTTCATGATATTTTCACTGAGTTCCCAGATTTTAGTAATTAGACCTGTCCTTATTGATAAGAATTAGATTATATTTGAGTGAATATTAGAGGCTCTGAAATGGTTTCTTTTGGAGTAATAAGATACACTTTAAGCACTGATGTCAACATCCTTACTGTCATATGTTCGAGGTTTTCTGGATTTCTAGGCTCATAACTGACCAAAATCATGTTGAGAAATTCAGGGTTATTGACTGTTTTGGCTTATTAGCCATACATTAGCTACTCTTTATTATTTTATAATTTCATACACGAGTGTGCTGTATCTTGATCAAATCCACCCCTTATTTCCTACCTTTCTGTGCCCCTGCCTCTTTTTGTTTCCTCTTCTCCACTTCACGGGCTGCTTTTAGACTCCCTGAGTTCACTTAGTTCTTGGGCAGGAAAGGGTTTATTTAGCTTACAGGTGCAGTTCACAGTCCATCATGCAGGCAAGTCACTCAGGAACTCAAAGCAGTAGGCTAGAAGCAGGAACTAAAATAGAGACTCTTTAGGAATACAGCTTATTGGCTTATTCTTCCTAACTTTAGTTTTCTTTCATTATTCTTTTTTTAAATTTAATGTATATTTTCATATAATATATTTAATATTTTGATTATGATTCCTCTGTCCCCAATTCCTCCTAGATCTGCCCCTCTACATCCAAATTACCTCCCATTCTCTGCCTCTCTCTCATTACAAAAGAAACAGGCATCTAAGAATTCTATTTGCTTTCTTTCACACCTCTGTATGACCTTCCCAGGAATAGTAGAGCTCCACAATGGGCTGGGGCCTCCCTCTTAAATCGCTAATCAAGAAAACACTATAATTGAATTTCCTCTTTCCAAATAATCCTAGTTTATGTCATGTTGATGAAAAGCCAAGCATGACAAGGACTATGAGTTAAGAGCTAGCCTGGGCTATGTATTGAAAATAAAATCAAATAAAATAACTAACTAAGTAAACCCTAAGAATTCATTTATCTTTTAGCATTTCTCTTTTCAAATAATTTGATCCTTTTCCCAAGATTTGCAATATTTGGTTTTGAAATCATCTAGTATTTCTGTCTTTTCTTAAGTTTGGCTTTTAATCAAACTTGATGAGTTTTTTCAGAGGTATAAAACAGAGAAGATTGCTTTGAATGTGGGTAGGATCTGCTCCATGAATCATACACTTTGATCTTTATTCCTACACCAAATCTCAGGATAACACCTGAGGAATGACACCCAAAGTTGTCCTCTAGCCCCCTCATTAACATTATACCCCATACATACATGTGCACCTTTACATGAATACACATGCAAAATAAAAAAAAAAAGATTAGGAATAGTGAGAAGTGGAAATGTCTAGAGGTTCATTTTTTTTAACAACTCCTTTTTTTAAAGATTTATTTATTATGTATACAGAAGAGGGCACCAGATCTCATTACAGATGTTTGTGAGCCACCATGTGGTTGCTGGGAATTGAACTCAGGACCTCTGGAAGAGCAGGCCAGTGCTCTTAACATCTGAGCCACCTCTCCAACTCTAGAGGTTCATTAATATGACTCATTTTTGTTGCTAGAGGGCAAGTTGAATTTTGAAACTCAAGTGGGCTGACTGAAGCCTTAGAGAAGGAATAAGATTCAGAGCAGCCATTTAAAGTATAGAGTTAGTAGGAAGGATTGAGGGTAAACTTATAGAAGAAATGTTAGCTAGGAGTAATGTCTGTAGGGTCCCAGAAAGTGTCATAATATTAGGGGAATGAAAGAACAAAAGCACACTATTCGTCTTGTTAATGTAAATACGTGTCCTCAATGTTCTTCTGTTGGCGCACACACACAGATTCTGCAGTGCTTTTGTGGAGGACAGAGGACAACTATAGGGCATTTATTTCCTTCTAACACATGGATCTTGTGGATCAAACTAGTCTTTAGCCTTGGCAATGGCCTTTATTGTTTGAGACAACTTAACTCTCATATTTTTTATTATTTTTATTTGTTAGGGCTTGTTTGCTTGTGGGTCTAAGGATCTGATTCAGATGGCCTTGCCTGTCTACCCTTAAAGCACTAAGCATACCCAGGTTTGTCTGCCATCCTAGGACTTAATGCAGTCTAGCATAACTTTCATTCTGTTCTACAATATACAACCATGGAGATTGCTTCTGGATTTTATTATTGTGTACGCATGTGTCTTGGTAATCATGTGCACTTACAAATGTCATTAATGTCATGAGAATCAAGCGATTTTAAAATTATTTCTTAAAACATAATTTTGCTGAATTGTCCTCTCTTATCATATTGTTCTGTAGGTAATTGTGTAGATACTAAACAGTTTCCAAGAGTTTAATTACAGAATTTTTATTTGTTTCCCTCTGCTGTCTAGTAGGAGCATTGCTGTTCTGTTTCAGAGTACCTCTGTATTAATTCTGTATCTCTCTCCTTTCTCTCTTCCCCTTTCTATGTGTGTGTTTGTGTGTCTCTCTGTGTGAGTGTATGTTTGTGATATTACAGTGTAGCAAATTTGCATGTCTTCTCAAAAGGTTTTTTGTTTTGTTTATCTCTTTCCTTCTCCCTTCCTTACCCTACCTCCACCACCTTCATTCAAATTTAACTACCCTTGGTCCATTTTTTCATTTGTGTCTCTGCATTTTATCTCCCCTCTCTCCCTAACCATTTCCATGGCAATTTATTAATTTCATGAACTCTGTGAGTAATACAATTGAAACACCTATGTGAAGATTTAACAGCAATCTCCACAGTGATAGAAAACGTGATGTTTATCTCTTTTTTTCTGGGTTGCCTTACTCATAATAACTGTTTCTAGTTCCTTCTGTGTAGTTAGGAAATCCATAGTTTGATTTTTCTCAATAGCTGAATAACATGACCCTATGACTACAACAATTTTTATTATTCATTCATGAGTTGATGCAAATCTAGGCTGTTTCGATTTCCTGGCATTGTAAATATAATCACAATGAACATGGATTAGCAAATGTTTCTAGAATATGATATGCACTTTCTTCTGTTTATGTATGTGAGTAGTACAAAAACGTTTGCACCAGTTTGCGTTCCTTCAAGCACTGAAATGGATTTCTGTTTTGTGCACATTCATGACAGAAGTTGTCATTTTTTTTTTATAATTTCAGGCATTCTGATTTTGGTGAGATAAAATAAGAGAGAAGCCGTAATTTGCATTTATCCAGTATCTAACTATGTTAAACACTTTTAAATGTTTGTCTGCCACTTGTATTTTATTTTCTGAGAATTCTCTATTTACCTCTATTCTCCATGATTAATATTTAAAATATAAACACTTAATTATCTGCCCTTCATCTTTCTAATCACTTCATGCCCCTGTTGTGGAATATGACTGTAACAATGTAAGGCTGTGTTACAGTTGTTTATGCTGTAGAATATTACTTTAAATATTGAAGTTGTGTTACAATAGTTTATGCTTCATTTGTTTAATTATGTAATGATGTGTTACTGTTTCACCTTGCCTGCCCAAGGCACTTGATTAGGCCAAAAAGTTGAGCAGACAATCGCTAAGCAGGAGAGGGATAAGCAAGGCCGGCTGGCAGAAAGAATAAATAGGAGGAAGAATCTAGAGAGAAGAAGGAGAGAATGAGGGCGAATGCCTGGGACCAGAAGCAAGGCAGCAGCTAGCTAGCCTGACACCAGAAGCAGGAAAATAGGACACACAGAAAGAAAGAAAGGTAAAAAGCCCTGAGGCATAATGTAGATAAAGAGAAACAGGATGAGTTATAAGAGCTAGCAGGAAGTCAGACTAAGCTAAGGCTGAGCAATCATAACTAATAAGGAGTCTCCATGTCATGATTTGGGAGCTGGTTCATGTCCCAAAGGGAAGCCTCCTAAATGCCCCCACTTACTCTGTTTCAAACTGGTTGTTTCTCTTTTGTTATTATTATTGCATATATATTTATATGCCTATTCCCATAAATATTTAAATATGAGCTGCTGAGGCCTTTGATATTTCTTTTATTTATATGATTTAGCAGACCTTTTTTTTTTTTAATAACTAACTAGGAGGCTCATCACTGGGAAAGAACAGTTCTTTCTCTCTCAATAGCCATTACTTTACTTTAGTACTTTGTCTAGGGAGAGAGTATCATTAGATCCCCCAAACATTCTGTTATTTTGTATACTGGCCATATTTTCTCCTTCACCTAAGATCTTCTTGCAGGGCTCAGGGTCTTTCTACCTTACCAGCTGTTGCTTTTTGTTTCCAGCTCCTGTACTAGTCCTGATCTGGAGATGCAGGTCTCCTCTCCCAGGTCCCTGTGGTTGCAGTGGATGTACTACTCTGCTGTTTCTACTGGCCATAATCTTAGAGCAGCTCTCCAATTGAGCTTCCAAGCACTCCACATTCTGCTTTTCTCCTCAAAACTGAGGTCACCACAGGATTCTCCAGGGAGGGGATAATGTCTGTGATCATGATGTGTGGGTATGTCTGTGAGGGAATTGCCTGGGGTTCATCAGGAGATTGCTGTGCTTGTGCATAGATGAGCAGAGTAGTTTATGCTGAGGTTGCCTCAGGGAGAGGGTGTGTTTAGTAAGCAAATGGCAGACTTGGTCCAGGGAGGCAGGAAGGTGGGGCTGCACAAGCTCACAGGCCTTGTCTTGCCTATCTCAAATATTTGTGGAGCTGTAGGAGGTGTTCATGGAATGTCATCTAGCCTGATCACTTTCATCCCTGGAATTATTTCCTGGAGATCCCGAGGACCTGAATCAATCCTGAAAAGGAATCAAAGCTGATGATAAAACCCAGCGATGTAGAGGTCATATTGATGCTACTACAGCTGTTAGATGTGTCAGGATGCTGGGAACAGTGCAGGAACAACTTGCAATGATCTCTTCCCAGGGAGAGCCATGCATCTCTCCTAGAGCTGTTCTTGTTACCCTCTCTGCATCTATGTATTTTACTGTGATTAACTGTGAATAAAGTGATTGTATTTTATTAATACTATTACCCACTTATAAGTGAGTACATACCATATTTGTCTATGTGATTTTGTGTTGCCCCACAGGATAATAAGGAACTCAAGAAACTAGATAATAACAAATCAAATAATCTAATTATATTGGGGTACATCTCTGAATAGAATTCTCAGTAGAGGAATCTAGAGTGGCTGAGAAATACTTTAAGAAATGTTCAGCATCCTTAGCCATCAGGAAATGCATATCAAACTACATTGAAATTTCATCTCACACTGGTCAGAATGATTAACATCAGTAACACAAGTGACAGCTAATGCTGGCAAGGACTTCGAGCAAGGTGATTCATTGCTGTCACAAGTGTAAACTTGTACAGTCACTGTAGAAATCAATGTGAAATTCTCAGAAAACTGGGAGTCAGTCTACCCCAGGACCCAGCTGTACTACTCTTGGGTATATACCCAAATGATGTTCCTCCATTCTACTACACAGACACTTGCTAAACTATGTTTATAGTGGTTTTATTCATAATAGCCAGAAACTTATGTCTATGAGAGACTCTGTTGATTGATGATTGATGTAGGAAGATCCCTCCACCGAGGGTGGCACTATCCCTAAGATAGTAGGACAGGGCTAGAAAAGGGAGCTGAGCATGAGACAGTGTCTAGGAAAGAGAGAAAGCCAGGAAACAATCTTTGCCCATGGGTTTTGCGTTCAATTGTTAGCTTGAGTTTCTATCCTAATCTCCCAAAATATTTGAATGTGATCTGACACATCATCCAAATAAACCAATTCATTGCCTGAGATGTTTGGGTTAGAGGGTTTAATCAGAGCAGGATAAATCAAGTTATAACAAAAAATACAAGAACAAAAGTGATTTTGTTGTTAGGTAGAAACTGGAAATTTTTTTTTGGAAGAATATGGAAAATATCAAGACTTTATATAGCAAAAACGATAGAAAGTTGGACATAGAACTTAATTGGCTATTCTTTTAGGACCAGGAAAATAGAAATGTTAAGAGTAATGGCAGAAAGTGGCAATTGAGATTATAAGACTACAGTTCGAAATAGATTGCATAAAAAACTAAGATCATTTGTATGGTATTTTGGCTCAAAAATCTTTCTTATTCTGCCTATGTCCTGGAAATTTAGTTAGGCATAATTAAAAAATAATGGACCAATTCCTGAAATGGAATATGAAATGTGTTGGATGGCTATTTTTGTTGGCTCATTCAGGTCAACAGTGAAAGTAAAATAAGTGAGGCAGAAATAAATGCAAATGAAAGGGTAGATTCAGATGGCAGTCAAGTGCTGAAACAGACAGGATTTTCCAGAGTTTATCACCATTATAGAGAAGGCCTTTGCTATGGATTGGAAACCTAGCAAGGTGCCCTAAGGATAATACTCTATCCAGCTAAACCTTCAATTTATGGAAGGAGTAAGCAAAATGATTCCTAGTCTCCAGAAGCAACTTCATACAAAACCTGCCATATCTGTGGTCCAAGCATGGTAATGTTCATCCCTATTAAGAAACCGAACTTTGCAGGATATTCTGTCATCTGTTCCTGGAAACAAGAAAGAATCAAAATCTAAGGTCATGGATTCTTAATCTGTGGTTATAGTTCAGCATTGTTGCATGCATCTATTTTGACAGACTCAGAAACCCAGTGGACATGGTGAGGGTCCCTTGCATGATGCTGTGAGGATGAAGCCTGAAGTTGTTGTTTTTTTCTCTTTACTCTTTTGGGGGCCTGCAATGCAGCTCTAAAATAAATCACACACAGTGAGGCTTCTTTCCTATAAATGCCTAGCCTTAGCTTGGCTTATTTCTAGCCAGCTTTTCTTCAATTATCCCATGTACCATTTGCCTCTAGGCTTTTGTCTTCTGCTATTCTATGTACCTCTCCTTATTTCTTACTTTGTGGCTTGCTGTGTAGCTGGGTGGCTGGCCCTGGTGTCCTGCCATTTTCTTGCTCCTTGCTTTTTTCCTCCCAGATTTCTGTTACTATTTTTATCACTCTGCCTGCCAGCCCCGCCTATGCTTTCCTGCCAAGCCATTGGCTGTTCAGCTCTTTATTAAACCAATCAAGTAATTTAGACAGGCAGTGTATCACAGTTTAACAGAGTTAAACAAATGCAACATAAAAAGAATGCAACATATTTTTGGATAATTAAAACAAATGTTCCACAGCACAGACAAATATAACACATCTTAACATCATATTTCTCAGCAGCCTGGATTGCATTTTGTGACCACAAGATGTTGAAATACCTAAGCTATGAGATATCTCCCATGGAGAGCTAGCTGCATATAGGAAGTGGAAGTAACCAAAGAGAGAGATGTATGAGAAGTTGCAGGGATATGGCCATCTGAGCCCTTTGAAATTGAAGCCCCATGCATCTGAGACAGAGATACAGGATTTGCTATTTGTCCTGCTGTGCTTCAGTCCTTCGTTGGTCCAGTCTTCCCTCACGGTGTCTCCATTTCTCTGTTTTGGAATCTGAATGCTATTCTGTGCCATTGTTGGAAAGATGTGACTCATTTTCTGATTTTACAAGATGTCACTGTCAAGACATTGTGTTGAGTGTCAGAGGAGAACTTAGACATTTGAACACTATAGGAGCTACTATAGAGTATAAGGATCATTGAAGTGACTAAACGCAATTTCTTCATGGATGACCCTGAGTCTCCAGTGACCTGGATCAGTATATATTTGACTAAATGAAAAACCTCTGAGATACAATGATGTATTTGAACATATGTTTCTCCTTGGTGACATTCTTTTGAAACCTTAGTAGGAGGTGCCTTTCTGGAAGAAATTTCTCACTGGGGGTATGATATTCATCTCTAGAGTCTCAACCCATTTCCTGTTCCTTGTGTCCATTGTGTTGTGGTTGAAACTAACCAGCGTGCTTTCTTATATTTTCATGCCTTCACCACCATTGTAGACTGTTATCTCTTAATCACATAAGATACAATGGAAGCAATTGCTATTCAGTGCTAAAGAGGTTTAATAGCCTGCTCTTTTGAATTTTTGTTTGTTTTTTGAGAACAAGATTTGTGTAGCCCTGGCTCTCCTGAAAGGAGCTCTGTATACCAGGCTGACCTCTAACTCAGAAATCACCTGACTCTGCTTCCAAAGTCCTGGGATTAAAGGTAGGCCAACATTCCTGACCTTTTTGTTTTTAGATTATTGCGTGATGGGCCTGGGATGTAGGGTTTTGTACATGTCAAGCATAGGCTGTTTTACTGAGCTTTACCCATATCTTGGATTTTAAAATTTTGGAGAGGGTATCATACGGTGTCTCAGAATGGCATGTACTCATGACACTAATATTGCTTGAGCCTTCTGAGGCATTGGTTTGCAGATACATGACTTTCTTCCTGCATGTTGTGTTTGTTTTGAATTTTTAAATGAATGTGAGTATTGTACCTGTATGCATGGTTATGCACCTCAAGGGTACCTGGTCCTTACAGTGATGAACAGATGGTCTCAGAAATCCTGAATTTGGAATAATGCACAGTTATGATCCGTTATGTAAGTACTGGCAATTGAGCCCACCTCTATACAAGACAAGCAAGAGCTCTTTAATACTGTGTTCTTCTCACCTGCCCTGTGTTGATTATTTATGATTAACATTTACATTGCTAATGTTTTCATCTGTCCATTTGTAACTGTTACAACATGCAGTGCCTTTTAGTAAAATCTTATTGATGTTACAGTTTTAATAGGGGCACTTGAGCTTTCTGCATTCTTTCTGTTTGTTTGACTGATTTTTGCATGGGAGACAGGGTCTTAATGTGTACTTCTGGCTTTCCTGGACCTGATTGCATAGACTAGGCTGGCATTCAACTCAGAGGCAGATTACCTGCTTCTGCCTTTTGAATGTTGGGGCTAAAGGCATGAGCCAATACACTCACCTTTCCATCTTTTTTTCTTCTTTGTAGTTAGTAATTGTTCATATGATTTCTTTCATGTGTACTCTGTACTGTGGATCTCTTTACTTGTCTCTCTGTGTTTGCTAATAGGCATTTCTCTTGCAACATGATACCCAATTCAAAGGGTACAGAAATGCAGAGGTGACACTTCTATTCAGTTTCCCTCTAAAGTGACTTGGTGATTAAATTTTAATGTCTATGTCATAAATTAAGTATGAGGAGTACCAGAATTATATGGCTATACTGTCAGAGAAGTATACCTTTACAATGTTGTCAGTAGCATGCTTTCTTTTGTACACATATAGGACATGTTTAAGAATGCAGTGACCTGTGATGATGTGCATGTTGACTTCACTTGGGAAGAGTGGATTTTGCTGGATCCTTCCCAAAAGAATCTCTACAAAGATGTGATGCTGGAGACCTACAGGAACCTCACCATTATAGGTAAGACTGAATTTTCCTTCACATTTTAAAATAAGAGGACAACTGTTCCTTGGTTATTGATATTCTTTTGTAATTTGATTGATAAAGAAGAAGAATGAGGTACATAAATCTGGCATGATTCTATGATTCACTGAGGATAGTAATTTAAATTTTACATAATTTTCAATAATATAACATACATTTTCTGGTACTCTACTTTAGGATACAGTTGGGAAGACCATAATATTGAAGAACATTGTCAAAGTTCTAGAAGACATGGAAGGTAATTATCTAGGGCAAGCTGATACAAACGTGGCTGTGAAAGAATTGTAATGTGTTCTAGAAGTTCTAAACAAAAGCAACAGTGTTAATGAGCACATCTTAAAGTCCATTGGTGATTATTAAACTCTCACAAAACCATATACCTCAATTTCAGATAGGTGAATTGCATTTGCAAGGCATTCTTTTAAGAAAAAGGACAAGAAAACAATGCCTAAGCAAATACCACCATTTAAATCATAGCAACATGAGAGCTGTGCTGTAGAACTGCCAATCCATTTCTTTCATCCTACTCATATTACAAAAGTATACACAGTGAAGAGGTGATTAGTATTCTTCAAAGCTTTCTAAAAAGCAAATAGTCCATAGTAGTGGTAATGTAGTTCATATGCTTGTGACTGTGCTGTTTAGTGAGGGGCAGTTGTTGTTAAGATACCTTAATCCCTATGCCACACTCCTATGATTACAGAAAACCAAACTGTGTGAACTGAATGTTGAAATCTTTTACTGGCTATTCTTCCTTTACTAGGTATATCATATGTCACTCTGGATACAAGTCATATGAGTATAAAAATGTGGAAAGACATAACATACCTCTCTCTCAGATCAATTAGAAGATATGTACCAGGCCCCACATTGACTATACTTGTTAAATTTGATTCAAGTACACAAGTAATTGGTTTTCCAGGTTTATTTATAATGCATTAACAAACTCACACTGCAAAAAAGTCTATGAATGCTGGGACTGTGTAAGAAATTCTGTTGGTCCTAGTTTTTATAGTAAATGTAGTAAATGTCTCACAGTATAGGAAAAATTATTGATGAAATACAGGTGTTAAAGCTCTGATTTTTATCCATTTCTCTTCAAACATGTGAATAGTCTTATATATGAGAAAGATTCTGTACATGTGAACCATGTAATAAAGGATCTTACCATCACAGGTATGTTCAAAGATGCAAAATGACTCTTACTGAAGGGGAATACCATGAATGTTAACCTAGTGATAAAACCTAGTGATATCTGATTCCTCTTTACAATTGAACATAATTGTAGAAATAACTCATGCCGATCTAAAGATTAAACAGTGTATTGAATGCAGTAATGCTTTTAAATGTGCCATTATCCTTGTAGCCATGAAAGAAGACAAACTGGAGAGAAATCTTCTATGTATACTCAATGTGTTAAAGCCTTTGTATATCATAATACTCTTCTAAAACAAGAAAAAACACATACTAGAGAGAAACTGTATGAATGTAATCAATGTGGTAAAGTATTTGCATGTCACAGTCTTCTTCAAAGGCATATAAGAACACATACTGGAGAGAAACCATATGAATGTAATCAGTATCATAAAGCCTTTGCATATTATAGTCATCTTCAAAGTTATCAAAGAACACATACTGGAGAGAAACTATATAAATGTAATCAGTGTGGTAAAGCCTTTGCATTTAACATTACTCTTCAAATACACAAAAGACAACATACTGGAGAGAAACCGTATGAATGTAATCAGTGTGGTAAAGCTTTTGCATGTCACAAAAGTCTTCAGATGCATAAAAGAAAACATACTGGAGAGAAACCCTATGAATGTAAACAGTGTGGTAAAGCATTTTCCTGTCATACTCATCTTCAAAGTCATCAAAGAACACATACTGGAGAGAAACCATATAAATGTAATCAGTGTGGGAAAGCCTTTGCATTT
>LZPO01017479.1:5660-17590 GCA_001675575.1 Neotoma lepida
AAATGTAGACCTCATGAGGCTGACACAGGTGGATCACTTGAGCTCAGAAGTTTCAGGCCAGTCTCCTCACTACCTCATCAAGACCCTGCCTTTTAATAAACAAGCAATCCCTAGGGAGGGAGAGAGAGAGAGAGAGAGACAGAGACAGAGACACAGAGAGAGACAGAGAGAGAGAGACAGAGAGAGAGAGACAGAGACAGACAGACAGAGAGAGAGAAGAGAGAGAGAGAATTTATTACTTCAAACTGTCAGGAAGAAATGAAAAGAATTCTAGTTGTTGTAAGGAAGTTTTAATTCACTGAACAGAGGACAAAATAAACTATCCCCAAACTACAAAAAAGTATGTAATTCATAGTTGGTCCACAAAGAATTAAAAGTCTACAAGTAACAAACAAACAAACAAAAGATAGAATGTAGGGTATGCATGCCAGTGCCTTTGCTAGTGTGTAGAAAGTTGTTAATGAATAACATGGCAGCCCTAGTTCATTGCAATTGGAGAGGTCCCTGGAGAGCCAGACTTAAAGGCTTCAATGCAGTTATCCTGGCTT
The DNA here is from genome assembly GCA_001675575.1 of Neotoma lepida. Classification (NCBI taxonomy): domain Eukaryota; kingdom Metazoa; phylum Chordata; class Mammalia; order Rodentia; family Cricetidae; genus Neotoma; species Neotoma lepida. Next base: position 6,209 of record LZPO01017479.1, read on the forward strand.
CATGCCCGTACCCACAAACCATGCAGTAGAGGTTGTGGGAGTCCTTGATTACTCTCTCTTAGCCCCCAACTTGACCATTTGCCTTCCATCTGGTACTTCCCCCAAAGACTTCAATTTTCAGCTGTGTATGGGAAGTACATTTAGAAAGAACAGTGTAAGGGAGAAACAACTCTAAAAACTAAGGCCCCCTTTCACTGATGGAAAAACTGCTTCAACATGAGCTTTTCATTATTTGCAAACAGCATACTTCTGCTAGGTCCTTGCCTTATAGATCAGTGCAATGATGAATCATTTCATAATCATCAGATGATAGATTATGAGCAACAGGTTCTCAAGAAAACCTGACATCTCCATTCCCCCAGTGAATAATGACGCATTAGAGACTCAGAAAAAATATAATACTTTCAGTAGAGATTAAGCAACTGTCTAGCTAAGGAAAATAACTGTTTAGTAGTGATGCCTAAACCAGTGACATTTGTTGTACATTGGTATAGCCTATATTCCAGCCATCAAGTTATTCTGAGATTAAGAAGATTCTCACATTTGTCTTCTATGCTTTTAATCACCAAATTATTAAAAAATACAAAACAAAGGAGTGCTTTTCAGCTTTTTAAAAGTAATCCATCGGACTGGAGAGGTGGCTCAGAGGTTAAGAGCACTGACTGCTCTTCCAGAGGTCCTAAGTTCAATTCCCAGCAACCACATGGTGGCTCACAACCGTCTATAATGAGATCTGGCGCCGTCTTCTGTATACATAATAAGTAAATCTTTAAAGGAAAAAAATAAAAGTAATCCATCAAAAAATAAGCAGTTGTTTAAGCAAGCAGTTATCAGTCCACTACTTTGGTTTTCCTGGTGCTGCATTCCTGAATCAGTATGACATTAATAAGTCTTCAGAGTGAAACCATTGTGTAATATTATCCTAAAAGGAGGAAAAAAAAAAAAAACAGTGAGAGAGGGCTAAGGCTAGTGAAAATCCCTGGCTTGTCTTCTAAAGGAAAATTCAATCTTACTGAATTATACAAATTCTTACTTAAAGTTACTGCTAGACATGCCTAGGATTTGATACACTGTGCAATAATGATGATCTCTATTCATTTTGTAATGGTGAAAAGCTCCCTGAAAAACTCCAAATACCTTTGAAGTTAAGGTAAAATGGAGCAGTTTGTATTGTGAAGTAATGAATGTAATGTTCTCATCATAGCATACTTTATTTCATTACTGAATTTAACATGTGATGTTAGTGAACTAAAATGTTAGTTCTTTGGCTCTACCATTTAGCTTAAATGCTCCAGTGCAGCAGCGTGAGGAGAAAGGGCTATTAATGACTATATTACTTTATTCTTTTATGTTGCATGTGGCCACTGGCAACAACATGAATAATAGCTGAATTACCTAATTGGAGAGACCAGGAATAAGTTCAGTTTTGCTATGAAATTACTTTATATTTGTTGATAAACCTCTTAATCACTTAGTTTCCCTATTCTGAGGAGAAATGGCCTAGGAGCAAAGAGTTATACTATGGAAAACAATAAAAGAATGTATAGAATAAGACAACAGGGCAATGCTTTGACACATTGGAAGAAATGACAGCACCACCTCAGGGGGCTGCTATTGGCAGTAGCATCTTCAATATCAACAGTAGTAATAATTAATAATAATAACTATAATTAAGAAGAAGAAAGTAGTGGGGCTGGGGAGGTGGCTCAGTGGTTAAGAGCACTTTCTGCTCTTGCAGATAGCCCAAGTTTCATTCCCAGCACCCACATGGTGACTCACAACCTTCTGTAATTCCAGTCCCAGGGCATCTGACACCCTCTTCTGGCTGCTACAGGCACTGCATGGACATGATACACAGACTTACATATATTGATACATATTAAAAAAAGAAAAGAAAGTGGTTACTAGTTAGATATGTATGATTTTTCAAAGAAGTTACATTCTGTCGTAGATGAGCTAGCTTATTTGTTAACATTCAATAGCTATTCTTTTATAAATTGTATGAGTTATTGTATTTTATATATACATGAATTAGGTATGTGTGTGATTATTGCTTAAAATAATAATTTAAAGTTGTAATTTCAACACTAACAAAACATTGGAAGATATTTCTAGTTTCTAGGCTTTTGGCTTATCTCCTGTGTTACTATTGTCAGCTTACAATGTTTTTTAAAAATATCTTTGAGTGTAGAATCTTGTATAAATTGGATTTTAATATAAAAGATGGTCCAGCTGTTGTTCTTATATTTTAAAAAAGTGTTTCATGCAGTGCTGAGATAGAGCCCAAGCCTTGCACATGCTAGGCAAGCACTCTGCCCCAAGACAAGCCTCCAGCCCCAGATTCTATTCTTGAGTGATACTCTGAAGGCCATTCTAACTTGACCAATTGTACCACTTTTAATAGCTAGAAACCAGAGGCTGGGAAGCATAGGTCAGACTGTGAGTGCCTTGTATTCCCAGTTATGTTTTAATTACAAAAAATTAGATCTTTAGTTACTGGAAACAAAGCATTTTTAGCATTTGACATTACAGTGCTTAAAATCCCACTTTGAAAATATTCCCATTTATTAAAACTCATGATCCATGATCACATAAAAATTTGGTTGTTGCTAAAATGGCCATATAATAAGCTTCTTGTTGGCAAATTAATATTCACTCCCTTACCTGCTTCTAACTTGGGATCTTTAGAAGAGAAAGCAGTTACAAAATGGGAGATATTGGAGGAAAATATAAAATCAAGGTGGATGTTAACTTGACGATCAGCTCAATTTGGGCCATTAAAAACCTGAATATAAAAAAATAAGTATATTTTCTTCTTCAAATGACTAGAATTTTTTTTTTACCTTTCATGTTATTTTCCTCTAGATTTCACTACTAGTCTTTTTCTTTTGGATCTTGCACATTTACTCAACAATGGATCTAATTCTAGATTTTAACTTACAAATATTTTTAATTGGGAATTCATCAATACAATGGTTCTACCCTCTGTGATTGTTAAGATTCAGAATCCCCTAGAAGACAAGCTCCTGCATATTTCTAGATTGGGCTGGTTGAGGCAGGAAGTCCTGCACAGAATGTGAGTGGCACCTGTTGCATGGGCTGGGGTTCCAGGCTGAGTGAAAAGAGACGGGAACCAAATGAAGCTTTCTCTCCTTAAGTTGCTTTTTGTCAGACATTTTCTCACAGCAATAAGAAAATTAAACAATACATCCTCTATAAGAAAAGAAATATACCAACCCCTCCCAGAAAATGTATATTTTCAAGAAAGATAAATTATGTGGTGATTATTTATTTATATTATTAAAGTTATTTGCCACTGCATTTTTAAATCTTAGCTAAATACTATGTCCAAGATAATTGTAAGTATTAGTATTTCTCTTCTTGTTTTGTAGCCCTGGCTGGCTGTGAACTCACAGACATCTGTCTGCCTCTGCTACCTGAATGCTGAGATTAAAGGTTTGTGTCACCAAAGATATAAAGAAATGTAATAATTCAAATACTAATGTCACATTCAGGCTTTGATGGAGACAGCTAGCCTGGGTATTTCCTTCACCTTTTATCTTCTCTCAATTTCAGTCCTATGTGAACCAAGGTTAAATTTCTCTCCTTCCTTCCCTTCCTCTGTCCTCCCTCCCCCCCACCCCACCATGTGTTGTCTAGTCTGGCCCTGAACTTGTAATATTCCTACTTTAGGCTCTTGATATTTGTTCTCACCGAGGTAAAAAGTCAAAGGAGAGTGGCCATATTTGAGTGTTTCAGTAGAGATGATGCACAGACCATCGATACTTTCTCTGGAATACATAGTTAAGTTACTATTATAAAGCATTGAGATTGAAAAATGAAAAAGGCAAGTCAGGTGTGGTGGGGAACACCTTTAATTCCAGCACTAACGAGGCAGATCTCTGAGTTCAAGGCCAGCTTGGTCTACAGAATGAGTTCCAGGATAGCCAGGGCTACAATGAGAAACCCTGTCTTGAAAAACTGAAAAAAAGGAAAGAAAACAAATATAATTAGTAACATGTCAAGATTATCATACAATTCTTAAGGGGTATGCATACTCCAGCATTGCATTTTTGTTAAATATCATTTCTAAACCCTGTGGTGTTATATTGTGTACCCCAATATATTGTGTACCTTAATAAACTTATTGGGGGATCAGAGTACAGAGCCAGCCACTAGATTAGACATAGAGGCCAGACAGTGGTGGCACACACCCTTAATCCTATCACTCCGGAGGCAGAGATCTGTCTGGATTTCTGTGAGTCCAAGGCCACACTAGAAACAGAGCCAGACAGTGGTGGCACACACCTTTAATCCCAGGATTTAAGATCTCACGTCTTTGCTTGGGAAGGACATATGCCTTTAATCCCAGTAAGTAATATGGCAGGGCACAGAAAGGTATATAAGGCATGAGGAAACAGGAACTCACTCTCTTTATGTGGAGGATTCTGTAGGGGTAAGAACTAGTGGCTTGCTCTTTGCCTCGCTGATCTTTCAGAATTTACCCCAATATCTGGCTCCAGGTTTTTATTAATAAGACCTTTTAATATTCGTGTTACACTTGGCACCCAACGTGGGGCATGAAACCCATTTCCCTGAGATTAAGAGTCTCATGCTCTACTGACTGAGCTATCCTTATTTTATCTTACATCCTAATTGTGGAACTTACAAAGACTGATCACATTATAGTATAATAGGATGTTTTTTTGGGGGGTGGTGTAGAGATTCATTGCCCAAACTTTATAATACACCTCACTAATGAACTTTGCTTGTAGTTGAATTCTGTTTTTAAAAATCAAAATCAAAACCATTATAAGAATAATTTTTTAATTTGATGAATAAAATTTAAAGTTAAATCTAGTAGACTACCAAGCAAAAAATTAAACAAAATTGTATCTTATCTTTCTTAGTAAATGTTCTAATGCTGTGAAGAGATACCATGACCACAGCAACTCTTATAAAAGAAAGCATTTGGCCAGGCAGTAGTGGCACACACCTTTTATCCCAGCACTTGGGAGGCAGAGGCAGGTGGATATCTGAGTTTGAGGCTAGCCTGGTCTACAGAGTGAATTCCAGGACAGCCAGGGCTGTTACAAGAGAAACCATGTCTCAACCACCCNCCCCCCCCCCCCCAAAAAAAAGAAAGAAAGCATTTAACTGGGGGCTTGCTTATAGATTCAGAGGCTTAGTCCATTGTCATCATGGAGGGAAACACAGTGGCAGGCATGGCAGGCATAGTACTGGAGAAATAGTTGAGAATTACTTCCTGATTTATAGGCAGAGAGGAAGATGCTGGGCTTGGCATTAAAGCCCACCCCCAGTGACACACTATCTTCAACAAGGCCATACCTCCTAATCCTTCTAATCCTTTCGAATAGTGAAATAGCCACTTTCTGGTGACTAAGCATTCAAATATATGAGCCTATGGGGGCAATTCTTATTCAAACCACCACATCATCTTTGAAAGAAAGTTATGTGTATGCATAGGAAACGAATTTGGGGAGAAATATGTCAGAATTTTAATGATGGCTGTCTCTGAGATGGGATTATAAGGTGTTTTACTTCATTTTTTAAATTTCCAATTTACTACTGTTTTATCTACATTTATTATTTTTACATATTTTAAGAGCACAAACTATAAAAGTCCAAATCAAAATAACTTCGTAAAGGTAGAACAATAGATGACAGTACTGTTTTAGCTAGTGAAATATGATGGATGACACTTCATAAATGTGAATGCTACCAAATATTAGGAATGATTAGTGCATTTTTTTCAGTCAAATCTAGCTAATGCAAAGGGAATGTTAGGAGTTGATACATTAAATAAAATAGGTTAGAAAGGGATTAGAAGGATAGAAAAATAACTAAATTAAGAGAAGTAGAATTAGAAGAAAATGAAATGTTTAAAAGCCTGTCCTGCGAGGGCTCCGCAGAATTTTCATGAGCTATCTGTCCCTGAACAAATCATAACCTCTCTGGTCTCAGTTTCCTGAACTGTAAGGAGGTTCACTAAGGATAACTATTTTTAGTAATAAGAAGTTTTTGTTTTGTTTTAAATTAGTCTCTAAGACAAGTATGGATTCCTGGTTTTACACACAGCAGCCACCATCTAAATGGGTCCACAAAATGACTGAAGCAGCTCTGATAGCTAGCATAGTGTTCCCTCCTCGTCCTTTTCATGCTCCTCAGTGCACTTCTCTGCATTCTAGGAATGAGATACTATGGTCTTTATTATTAAAGAGCTCTTGTTCTCTGGCTTCTAGATGGGTTTAGGCAATGAAAGGTGCTGGCAGGTCAGAGGATAGTAGCAGAGAGTACTTGTGGGTATTTTTTTCACTCCTCTCTTCCAGATAAACTGAAATTCTAGTAGTGTAGAGGAAATCCTTCTACAAATACAGCTTCTATCAGATTCCTTCCATAGTTCCAGCTCTCTCTGGACACTATCACATCCAGGTATCACATCTATGTTCTGGCTCCTAAGTGAACTCGTAGTCTCTCTTCGATCCCCTAACTCTGTCCATGTTTCTATAAATACTAATTTCCTTAGTTTACAATCAAAATCCTCTTTGAACAGTTTGTTCAACATCCTATTAGCATTGAATGAATAATGCATCCGAGTGATTAAAATTTTTTGAATTCCCACAGCTTTGTTCAAATCCAATGTTTCCCTATTCCACTTAGAGTAAGAGCCAAAGTTCTGAGACTATGACTTGTGCCCTGTTCATTCTGTTCTGGCCACATTGGTCTTGTTCCTACCCCTGTAGTTTACCAAGATAACCATCTGCCTCAGGATCATTGAATTTACTGTACTTTCCACTAATCCCTGAGATATTTGTATGACAGATTCCCTCCCCTCTATTGCATTTTCCAGTGCAAACTGCTCTAACTACTCGATTACAAGTAGTAAGTTCCTCACTCCCACTTATTGCCTATCTGTCATTCTGTCTCCACTCCTAATGTACTATTTTATTTACACATTTTGCTTGTTGTCTATATTCCCACATTAAAATGGATTACTCCAGAGGACAAGGGTTATCATTTGTTTATTTATCCTCTATCACTAGTGTCTATCATTGAGTCTGACATATTAGACTCTAAGTATTTTGTAAATAAACTGGTCTTCCATTTTTACAACACCCTAATATTTTCATTCAACATTATGAAAGTAAAGAAATAAGGATGGCCAAAGTCATGGAACATTGGTACCCTGGGAAAAGGTCTGCAAAGATGGGCATTTGTTTAAACATGGTTTTTGGAGAAAACAGAAACCATTTTATTTATTAGACAAGACTAGTTTGTTTATCTTTTTATTGAGGCATTTCATTCCTTTGAAAATTTTTAGAAAATATGTCAAAACTTGAGAATATACCATTTTTAGTATTTTACAGAAAACACATGATGAAATTTTGATAAGGAAAATACTTTGACAGCCATTTATTTTATTTTTTACTGAGTAGATTTTTTTCATAAAATATATTCTGATTATGATTTTCCTTCCCCCAACTGCTCCCAGATCCTCTCCACTTCCTCACCCACCCAAAATCACATGCTTTCTTTGTCTCATTGGAACACAGGCAACAAAATACTGCTACTACTACTACTACTACCACTACCACTATTACCACTGCTACCACCACTACTACTACCACTACTACTACTACTACAAAATAAGTTTAAAAAAAGAATAGGACAAAACAAACACACAGAAAACAAAGAGCATAAGAAAAAGCATAAGAAACACACACAGACCCTGAGATACACACAGAAAACCCATAAGAACAAAACCAGGAACTGTAATATATAAAATATATAAGCAAAAGACTGGAAAGAGGGCAAAGAAGAAGAAAAAGAAGGAGGAGAAGGAAGAGGAGGAGGAGGAGGAAGAGGGAGGAGGAGGAGGAAGAGGAGGAGGAGGAGGAGAGGAGAAGAAGAAAGCCCAGATAAAGCATTGTGTGAAACAAAAAACCTTCCGAAATACCCTTTAGTTTGTTTTGTGTTGGCCATCTGCTGTTGAGCGGGGGGCCTGCCCTTAAGTATGGTTTGTATATCCAGTAAGAATTTGTTGGAGAAAACTAATTTTTCCTTTGTGAGTGGTTATCAGTTGGAGATAGCTTCTGGGTTAGGGATTGCATTTGTGTCTGCTTCCCCTCTGGGACCCCCTTTGGCTTAGCCTCATGCAGGCTCTGTGCATGCTGCCACGGTCTTTGTGAGTTCAAATATGGTTTAGTTCTGTTATGTCTGGAACGCATCGTCTCCTTGTGTCTTCCTTCCCCTCTGGCTCTTACAATCTTTCTGCCTCCTCCTCTGCAGAGTTTCCTGAACCCTGAGGGGAAGGATTTGATGGAGACATCCCATTTAGGACTGAATGTTCTAAGGTCTCTCACTCCCTGCATAATGTTGACTATGAGTCTCAGTATTTGTTCCCATTTACTACAGGAAAAAGCTTCTCTGACAATGACTTAGCAAGACACTGATCTATGAGTATAACAGAATGTCATTAGGAGTTATTTTATTGCTAGATTCCTTTGGCAGAACAGTAGTATTTGGTTTTCCCTATGAGGTCCATGGCCTATCTAGTCTTAGGTTCTTGGCCATGTGGGCATTGCTAAGCATGGATTCCATCTCATGGAGTGGGCCTTAATTCCAATCAGATAGTGCTTGGTTACTCCCACCACTTTTATGCCATTATTGTACTAGTGTATCTTGCAGGCAAGTAACCATTGTAGATTGCAGGGTTTATACCTGGGTTTACCTTTCTCCTCTGGTAGTGTAAGGAGTGCCTTCCAGTACCATGAATACTAGTCAGTAGGGGGTGAAGGCTCTAGGTAGGTACCAGCTCGACTCCTCCGTGTTCAGTGAGTTAGTGTAGGCATTGTCTTCAACAATAGGGCCTTAATAACAGCTTGTAGGGAGCAATCAATAGTCTTGACAATAGCCTGGATTGTTTGGGGGTTTCTATGGGGCCCCTTTGGCCAACAACTCAACTAGATGTAACCCATCCCCAACGTTGGAGGTTTCATTTGGTAGCAAGAGATGGCTTTGTCTACCCTGTTATTTGGTGATTCCAATTTAGGTTTCTTTCATATGTGTTTATATTTTAAGAAGCTTTTACTGTGTTAGTTTCCATATGACCCCTCAAATGGTCTTTACTTGTATCTGTCCCTCCCTAACTTCCTTCCCTTACTGTCCTCTTTACTCCCCCTCCCCATTTGGTCTTCCTGTTCCAGCTCCCCACCCCTGGCCCCATCCATCCATAACTATCTATTCAATTTCCCCTTCCTAGGGAGACCCTTCCCTCCCCCCTAGTCCCTTACTCTATACCTAACCTCTGTGGTTATACAGATTGTAGCCTACTTATTCAAGACCTAACAGCTAACATTACTTTTCATAGTCGTTTTTAATTGTATTTAGTTCAAAGAACACTGAACTATTTAAAATATTTGTTATAATAGAAAGTTCAAATAATATTTTCTTTACATAGAAAAATCAAACAAATGGAATTACTGTAAGGGTAAAAAGTTCTTAGTTACCATGGTAGAATAACATTGGTAAAGGTTCTATTTTGAATTCACAGATTATTGAGTATCTAGGTTTTATAATTTTTTTTTGTAGATTCCTAAGGCTTTCTTTTCTTCATCTGTTTGGTTTGGCTGTTCCCATTTACATACTTGTTCTCATTAGGGTTTGAATTTAGTGCTGGCCTTGATCTCCAGCAGGAGCAAATATCTTGCCATGTGATACTAACTTTACATTACATCCTGAAACATTTGCAGTCCCAAAGGCAAAGAATTTATAGTTGCTACTTGGGAAGTAGGACCATCACATAAATGAAGCCAAATTCGAACCATTTTTCCTTGGTGCTAGTGTAGTTTCAGTATAATGAGGGACTCAGAATCGCCAACTAATGACCAAAGATGAATCATTGTTAAAGCACATTTTTTTTGGCATAAAATACCTAATGTTTCTAGTTGGTTGATAATTTTCATAGCAACCATGAAATTTGGCATGGCCTAAACACTTCTCCTTAGATGTGGGCCCCTGTGAAGCTGCTCATTATGTTCTGGACTTGTCATAGAGTTAGGGAGGATGATCCATGAGTTCCACCGATCTGCAGCTCTGCAGAGCAGCATGCAGCACTATTTAAAATGCACCACAGAATTCCTCCGTTGTTCTCCAGCCAAGTAGGAAACTGAGTAGATGCAGCAGGAGAGGCCCAGAAGCATTGAATCAAGCCGCAAGTTAGAGTTTGGTCAGAACTCTAAACTACTTATTTATGAACTAACTTATTTATTCTTTGGAATGGCAGTGAAGAAGTAACTTATGTAGGCTACTTTGATAGTAATTAATAGTAAAAATTAATAATAGAGGAGTTCCATGAATGATGAATTCTTTAAAAGAGATATTATAATTACACAGTTTTGTAAGTATTTAATAACATTGATCCCAAGAAACACACAACTGTACTACAAGGTTGACATATAGTTTAACTAAGATGTGTGAGAGTCTATACAAAGGGCAAAATGTTGCCTCATTAGTGCAAGATAGTAGTTTCTCATTTTAAATTTTATTTTATTTTGAGAACTTCGTAAGGACCACTGCATCTATATCATTCCTGCCTCTCCACCCCAAAATAATACTTGCTAAAGAATATGAGCAAATATTTATTTTGAACAATGGACTCACTAAGTCTTATTTCGTAAAGCAAACTACATTTCCAGTAGCTGAACATATCAGGATACATATGACAATTGATGATGAGAAATTTGTTTAAAATCCACTTTGGATGTGACTAAATTCAGAGTTATTATGAGTTACATAAACTGAAAAAAGAAAAAGTAGGTAATAGTAGGTAATAGGTGAAAATAATCTTTTCTAAATATTCAGAATGTGGCATAAGTAAAAGTTAAGGTATTAGCCTTGCCATTAATATTATCTCAGGTAGCTTCCATATTAGAAGAAAACTTCCTGAAGATGTTGGATATTTCATAAAATACCTCAATTTGAATAAAATAATATTCTCTAGCTTTGGAATTACTGTGACTTAAAATTTTTCTTTGAGTGGACATGATTTTATTTATGTTTACGTATATTTACTAAACCTTGGTGGGTTTTTTGGTTTGTTTATTTGACTGCACTGGGGATTGGACCGAGGCCTCCCCACTGCTATGCATGTACTCTACCACCAAGCTGGGTCTCAAGTACCTTTTAAGTTTTTGTTCATTTTGAGACAGAGTCTCAGTTGCTCAGGCTGGTTTTGAACTCACTCTGTAGCAGGATGGCCTTGAACTCAGCATTCTTCTGCTCCAGTTTCCTAAGTAGTTAGGCATACAGGCCTGCACTACCAAGCTTACCTCTAAACATTCTTTAAAAAACTGCTCATTT
>LZPO01017479.1:20170-40353 GCA_001675575.1 Neotoma lepida
AGGGTTTCTCTGTGTAGCTTTGTGCCTTTCCTGGAACTCACTCGGTAGCCCAGGCTGGCCTTGAACTCACAGAGATCTGCCTGCCTCTGCCTCCCGAGTGCTGGGATTAAAGTGTGCCACCACCGCCCGGCGAAAAAGGCTTTTCTACTGCATGATTTCAACTGAAATATAAAGTGGTGTCATTAAGTGAGACTAGGACTTTGCCTTTTTCACACTGTAGTACCTGCAACATGACAGGTGCTCAATACATATGTTATAGCTTCTTGATATTGGGTTCTTAGTAATCTAAGAAATATTGGATTGCATATATACATTTGTAGCATTGGTTCTCTTATACTGTGCCCTTCTGCCTCTTTTGTTATATATGTTTGGTGTTAACTGGGAGGATGCTTGAGATATGGAAAAAGAATTATGCACTGCCCAATTTTCAGAACAAGATAAAGGAGTGCCCTTTTTGAAAAGCAAAAGCTTAAACCTTTGCAAAAGCATCAGAACATCTCACAGAACTCAAATACCCTGAAACATATCCTAAAAAGCATTGTTTTCTTCACGAACACACAGTCATGTCACATATACCAACTTTGATTTTAATGTTTGGTATGGCTTTGGATTGGCCACCGGAAGTGATGGCAGCAAGTCTGAAGGTCTAGAAGTGTATTTTATGGTTGATCAGAATTGTGGGTTATGTTTGTGATGCACACATCGTATGGCTAATGTGTTAGAAAGACTATTAGCACTTAAGAATGTAAGAATGGAATCTAAAACGATCCTGGAAAACTTGAGTTGTGAGTTCTAAATAGAAACACATGTAGGCACAAGAGACAAATTGTGGTGACTGTAGTATGCAACCATGGTACAAGGAATTTTTAGTACCCAGGACCAATTCAGGAGTGGCAAGCTAATTCTTGCCTTACTCTCCTTAGACTATAAAATACTCTGGTCAGTCTTGAGCCTACCCATTTTAGATATTTGTAACAAACTAAATGACTCAGATTATGAACAGAAAAAAATAAAAGAAAATTTAAGAATGTGAGAACCTAGAGAATAAGCTGAGAATAAGCTGAGAATAAGCTTCGTGTAAGGTGTCAGAACATTTTCCCTTTCATCCTAGAAGCTACTTGAGGGATGCTGCACCAAAATGAGGGAGTGCAGCAACAAAGAATACAGCACACATGTTCAGACAAAGGGATGTGAAGGAGACAGTGCTTTGCAGACAAGTACGACCATGGCCAGCTGACTACTCAATGCCTGTCTAGGCACACAGAAAAAAAATGTTTTTAAAAAAGATAAAAAGGGATTTTCTGATGTGTTGGAATATTTTAAGAAAAAAATTAAAATAGCTGATGTAGTATTGGCAGTTAAATTGGTGGTAGTGCATAGAACACTCAGCAAAAATATGAGTCCAGGGAACACAAATTAGAGCCACAAGCAAAGAAGAATCATAACCTACATGTTATAGAGCTTAGCTATGAAATAGTTACATTCCTACAACAATGTAAGCACTAAGCAGTAACCAAAATTATGGTACAGTAAGATTCGTCAGGTGAAGAAATGAGAAGGGCAGGTGTGACGTGTAAAGGAAGAGCATAGTGGAAGTGAACTGTCCTTTTTATTCCGCAGTGAGAAGTTACACGAAATAGCTCCACCAGAAAAATTACGCTCAGCATCGTAAGCAAAAGATAGCATAGTAAAGCCATGGGAGCAAACATCCAAAGAACCAGCCCATTCGTCAGACAAATAAACAGAACAAAATTATGGCAGGGCAGTGGTGACGCACGCCTTTAATCCCAGCACTCGGGAGGCAGAGACAGGCAGATCTCTGTGAGTTCAAGCCCAGCATGAGCTACAGAGTGAGTTCCAGGACAGCTGTGGCTACATAGAGAAACCCTGTTTCAAAAAACCAAAGAAAGAAAAAAAGAAAAAAAAAGAATTATGAACATTTGAGTGAGATTGCTGTTGGAATGGGAGAGATGGTTTAGGGGAGGGCACAGGAGGCACTATTTTTTCACAGTAATCTTTGTAAGTTGAATTCTTAATTTACACATTTAACTTTAGATTATAATAAATAAGATTATTTGGCTATATAAAAGTGTAATTAAGGGATGACATAAGAATGTCCAGATGTAGGAAAATTTTGTCAGGGTGATGCCAACTGCTTGTTGTATTGTAAAGTCAAGATTTTGATTTGGCTGGAAATTGATGGCTGCTGCGGGAGAGAGGGTCAGTTTTCTTCAGGGATTCAGGCTCTGGGTAACTGCCATGCACCAGTAGATGTTTCTTCACAGACGCACAAACACTAAATGGATATGGATTATGGGGGTTGGGAAGAGAGACAGAGAGAGACAGACAGACAGACACAGAGACAGAGAGACAGAGATACACAGAGAGGCAAAGAGACAGACCGACAGAGAAAGAGAGGTAGGTTTGGAAGGGAAAATGGTGATAGGTAATGAGACAGGAATTGGACTGGAGGGAAAGGGGGACTGAATTTATCAAGCACATTATATGCATGCATGGATATTAAATAAATTGTTTTTTGATTCAGTGTTGTGTTCTGCTGAGGCTAACTCTATGTGAATTCCTAAGCAGAGGCTGTACTTCCTTTTCTGGAGCTGTGTGGGGCTGGTCATACTTACACAGCAGGCTGGCATGGATTATGAGAAGTTATGAAGAAGTCTCAGATGAACTCTGTTGGCTCAGCTGAGTTTCTTATGACTCTGTGGGCCTCTGGCAAAGGTGTGTTGGGAAGGACAGGACACTGGATTTGTAGACAGACAACCTAAGGTTAATTTCCAGCTCAATTGCATGCTATGTATGTGACCTCAGAGAAGTTACCTCACCCTGAATCTTAATTTCCTCATCCGTAAATATGGGGCTACGTGATATCCACCCCATAGCAGTGTTGAGTGATTAATAAAACTATGCTTATAAAACACTTGACATATGCTCAAAATATGTCAGTTCCCTCATCTTGGAACATTTCCTCCTCAGGTTTAGATCAGGAATTATTTGCATGATGATATCTGTTCATCTGGAACATGAGCTTATAGAGAATTAAAATATGGTTTATTTAATTTAATTTATTTATTTCTGAGAAAGGCTCTCACTATGTAACTCCATCTGTCTTGGAATTCACTATGCAGACCAGACTGTCCTTGAACTCACAGAGATTTGCTTGCCTCTGCCTCCTGAGTTTTAAAATATATCCAGTTTTAAAATATATATGTTAAAATACTCACCTGTTTTTACCTTTTTTGTGTTGGACAACAATCATTTTTCCTGTCCAGATATGGAATTACTTTTAAAAGTTCATTTGTTCAAATTATATAGCTATTTGATGTCCTATAGATACAACTTGAGAGCTTATTAGTTACACGTGGCCTAAAACTGTGAGCAGACTTCAGAAATACCCAAGATCTGCGGCTACTGGAACAGTCAAAACACACCCCATCCAAACATGTCTTCCAAATTGCTATGTAACCCTCTGGGATCCTGTGAATCATAGTTTATAATCCATTATTTCATAGATACAGGCATTTCCCCTAGGGCATTGTTTATATGCAGCTTTGAAAAAGCAACTTTTTTCTTCAACTACTGACTCTCACACTGGGCTCCAGAAGGTGGGGGAAGAAGAGAGAGAGAAGAGTGCTCAGTAGGGAAGGGCTGAGGGCCTTTGACAGGCAGGGCAGCAAAGCAAAGTCAGCTGCTGAAGAAAGGCCTTCCTAAAGAGCAAAGCTTGGCCACCTCCCAGCTTGGTGACACCGTCTAAGGTTGCTTTTCAGCTTGCCACATCTCAAGTCTACTTGTAGTTTAGTGCCTTTAACAGGAAGTATGTATTTTCACTTTGAAATTCTTTAAATAAAGCAAATTTCCATTATATATGCAGCAAGTAAACAATTTTTCAATAATAGTCTACTGTGAAGTAGATTTCTCACCTTTGATCCAGGTGAAGGAACATGAAATAGCCATCTAGTAGTCCACCCTCTCTTCCTTAAGCAGGAGCAGAAATCCTTCCCACAATTCACCAGTTGGGCTCAGCAGGTCCTTGCACTGAACACCCACGGGACACCAAGCTGACCTAACCAAGATAGTTACCCTGAAAGATCTTATTCTGTAAAGAGTGGTGATGGAAACCTAGATTAAGGCAGAGGTAGTGGCTGTAACAATGACAACACAAATACATAAGAAGGTGAAGTAACTTCAAAGCTAGAAAGAGAACTTCCAAAAGGCTTCTATGAAAGAAGTAAAATTTGCCTTGATCTCAATGAAGAAGGATAGCACACAATAGAGCTTAGAACCAAAAGTATGCTTGGCAAATGGCCTGCAGCCCCACGAGGTTAGTCTAAGGAGTGGGTACGAAAAGGGAGTGGGAGGTGAGGAACAAGGAACAAGAATACCCGGTAATTAACAGGGGTGATGAGCTCCCAGACGCCTCGGCCAGGGAAACACTGGTGATGGTGAGGATGGGGAGAGACTTTAGATCTTCAAGAGATTTACAATAACTTATCAGGCCTGCTTGGCACGCTTATTTCCATAGTTTAAGATCTAAAGTACCACATAAAACTGTAGAAGTATTATTTGTCCCAGCTTTGAGCCGATTGGGATAGCTCACCTCCAGTTGAATGAACGTCGCCGTGCCCGTACTAAGTCCACAATAGGTACACGTTGCCATCACCAAGTCCTCTTGTGACTGCCCAGAATTTATTATGAAAGCTATTTTTAGCAAAGCTCTTTTTAGTCTCTTTAAACATCATAAAATAAACTTAGCTAGCCCATTCTGTTCCCGGCAAGTGCCCTAGAAAGACCATTAACTCTGCTTCTAGTACAATAGATATAAGGTCAACACAACTTTGGCAGAGTGGGGACTAAACCGCCTTTTACTTTATAGGCATTTACCATAGAAGAGTGAATTGATGACTCTGTCACCGCATTTTTGGCATTCCTGATCTGTGATACAATGGAATCTAGTAGACATTTCTTTCAACTTTCATCTTTAGGAATGTCTGGTGTGTAAACATTCAATAATAATGATTTAACATTTTGACTAAATACCCATGCTAAATCCATCAATGAAACAGCTGAGGAAATCATTTCTGGAAAAATGTGACTGCCCCGTGGAGCTCCTCGGACAGGAAGTGGCAGGAAACAATGTGTTGTGGTGCATACCCACCCCCGCCTTCTCTCCCAGCCGGATTTGGTGTCATTCATTGGGCTGTATTTTGCTCTCCAGCTGCCTGCAGCCCACATTTTTATCCTCGATTTCCCCTTTGGTATAGTTTGCTGAACCACTTCCTTAGACACACAGTGTCTTCTTATTCTCTTAAGACCACTCTATTCCCCAGTTGAGAAAGAAACTTGATTTAAAGGGAGAAAAAAATAATCAAGTAGCCGAAATGATTCTGACATATGAGACAGTCATGCTTGCAATCTGAAATAGCCATTAGATAATTTCCATAACCCTATAGGATAAAACCTATTGGTTCAATAAAAATGAGGGCTGTCAAAACTTTGCACCACTTTAAGATGTAATAAGTCACAACTTGAAATGAAAATACCACTTCCAGAAAGATCCTCCTTTTTCTGAAGTATGATTTAGGATTTTTTTTTTACTCTAAATTTTCTTCATCTGCCTATTACTCTCTTTCCCACATTTTCCTCACTCTTAGTAGAATAAAATACTTTTTGGCCTGACTTAGCGGTTTCACATTAAACAACTGGGTATTTTTTAACTTTCTTTTTATTTATTCTTTCTATCTTTCACATCCTACATCTCCATCCATTCATTTCCCCTTCCCTTCGTATCCACCCTCTACCCTTGCAACCTCCCCCCCAAATAAAATAAAATAAAATTAAGAGACAGAAAAGAAGAAGAAGAAGAAGAAGAAGAAGAAGAAGAAGAAGAAGAAGAAGAAGAAGAAGAAACAGAAGAAAAAAAGAAAGGGAAGGAAAAAAATCAATCTGGAAGGCATGAACGCCATGGAAGCTGTAGTGTGACACAGTGAGTATCACAGGATATCCTTTTGTCCAATCATCTTTACTTGCAAGTGTTCATTGCAAAGAGTCAGTGGTCTGGTTTGAGGCCTCTGGTTTCTGCTACACTATCGATGCTGGGCCCTCACTGGAACTCCTCTTGGTTATCCTGTTGTTGTCCTGTGTTGTGGAGATCCTTCAACTTTGGGTCTGCAGGACTGGTCCCTTCATGAGCTCCAGAAGATCACAGATGGGGTGGGTGTTGGGGTGGACCAACTCATAACCCCGGTTCTAGGCCTGGGTAGTTGCAGGGTTGGTCAGCCCCCCAGGTCTCCCCCACTTCACCACCAGGGTGAGCTCTCCTACATTGCCCTATCGAGTTCACCCCTTGCAGCCAGGAGCAAGGGGTGGGGCCAGTTCCTTTCATGTCCCCAGGGTCAGATCTCCCACACCTATACCTTTAGGGCCAGCTCTACTGTGTTGCCCAGGTATGGAATAGAGTGCTGCAGTTGATGAGGGGCAGGGACAGCTCTCCCACTCTTATGGCCTCAGGGCCAGTTCTTCCACCCGCCTCAGGTATTGATGGGTGGAGTTGGAGGGGGGCAACTGGGTATTTTTTAAAACACCTATGTAAGGGGTTGTTCAACCATGTTTACATATCAGAGATGAGTTAATGGAATTTTAACGAGATACTAATGCACAAACCCCATCCTTAGAATTACCAATTTAACTGGTATAGGGTAACTTGAATGCTTACATTGCATAAGCCCCTCTCGGCTGACTCTAATGGATAGAGAGACCTCTATCTCTACTGTCCTTGCAAACATACACCAGGCTCCTTTCAGCTTGCCAGACCCAATCTCCCTATTTCTCACTGAAAAGATTTCTCTTGGGGTAACTGCCAGTCAATTACTAGAGTTTTCAAAGCCAAAGACCCAAGACAATCTATTAGAATGTAGGGAAAATAAAATAGTCTCTCTCTCTCTCTCTCTCTCTCTCCTCCTCCTCCTCTCTTTCTTCTCTCCTCCTACCTTGGTGGAATGTTGAATCCATGCTAAGCACATGTCTTTATTACTGAGGCACACTCCCAATCCCTATCCTCATTTTAAAAGTCTCATTTTAAATGATATCTATTTTTTTGAAATTGTGGTTATGGTACATGCAATGTGTTTGGACAACAAATTGGTGGGTCGGGGATAGAACAGAACTCTTTTCCCATTGTACAATTCCTCAGATTCTCTGTTTTCAATGAGAGCAAGTCAAATGTTGGCTTTCTGGTGTGCACTGATTATTGCAGGCTTATCTAGAGCCAAATATGAGGTCTTCTGAGATGTGTGTCTTTCACTACTCAGCTGTGCTCCATGTAGTAGTTAACCTTAGACTATAGACTCTCCAATTGCTTCTATGGTCTTCCCAGGGTTCCTGATATAGCCTTGTCTCCTAGTCCTTTCTCTTAGTAAAATTTCTCAACATCTTTCTAAGGGCAAAATTCACAAGTACTCCTGGGCACAGTAACAAAAAGAAAAGCTCTGATGTGAGAAAGCTTCAGAATAGTTCCTCATACTTTGGGATGGTAAGAAATCATCTGTAAGGTACAATATTAATATTGTTATTAGTATCATTATTGTTATTTGAGACACAGTTTCACTATGTAGCCTTGGCTGGCCTGGAACTCACTATGTAGATCAGGTTGGCCTTAGATTTACAGAGATCTACCTGCCTCTGCCTCCTAAGTGTTGGGATTAAAGGTGTGCTTCACCAAGTCCTGCTGTGGGATGATCCTCTGTATGCTGTGAATATATAATACTCTCATTGGTTAATAATAAAGCTGTTTGGCTTATATCAAGGCAGGATAAAGTTAGGCAGGGTGACCAAACTAAGGATGATGGGAGAGAGAAGGTCAGAGTCATGAGTTGCCAGTAGATGCAGAGGGAGCAGGAGATGAATGTGCCATGCCAATAAAGGTGCCACCACGTGGCAGATAAGGAATATGGGTTAAATTAAAATCTAAGAGCCAGTTAGTAACAAGCCTGAGCTATCAGCCAATCATTTATAAGTAATATTAAGCCTCTAAGTCAATTATTTGGGAAGCATCTCCCAGGTATTTGGGAACAGGTAGGTGGGAGAGAAATGTCTGATTACAATGTCCAGCTATTACAGTTATATTTTTTTAAGGGCATATACTATAGTATTTACAGGTTCAATGACACACTGTCTCAATGTACTTTAAACTAACCTGAAGGCAGGCCTGGTGGCACAGGCCTGTAAGAACCAGTTACTCAAGAAGCCAAGGTAGGAATAATACAAGTCCAAGGCCAGCCTGATCAATTTAGGAAGACCCTGACACAAAATAAAAGATAAAAAGAGGGCTAGGACTGTGGCCTACTGGTAGAGTACTTGCCTAACATATGCAAGGCCCTAGGTTCAATTCCCAGATTGTAGAAACCAGTAAGACCAAACAAAGTCTTGACTTGATATATTCAGTTACAAATATTAAACAAAAACTCAATCAACAAGGGAAGAGAGAGAAAGAGAGAGAGAGAGAGAGAGAGAGAGAGAGAGAGAGAGAGAGAGAGAGAAGAAATGGGAGACTGAATGTGATGCTTGGCTAGGATCTGACAATTGTTTGATTAGAGTCCTGGATACATGGAGGTCAATGCCTGTTTCTTTGTATATTTGAATTTTTTGAAAAGAATTATCTTTATTTCCTCTCTCTCCTCTCTCTCTCTCTCTCTCTCTCTCTCTGTGTGTGTGTGTGTGTGTGTGTGTGTGTGTGTGTGTGTGTGTGTGTGTGTGAATACAGGTGCAGGTGGAGACTAAAGGCATTGGGGCATTAGTTCCCCTGGATCTGGGGTTGTGATAAATAGTTGTGAGCTATCTAATGTGGATGCTGAGAACTGAACTCAGGTCTTGTAGAAGTGCGGTAAGTGCTCTTAACTGCTGAGCCATTTCTTTAGTTTCTTACATTTGATTTTTTTTAATATTAAAAAGTTTCTTAAAATTCTTTGTAGGAGAATGTTTTGTCCGGTCCCGCCTGGCTCCCGCAGCTGCTTAGACCCAAGTAAACACACAGAGGATTATACTATTTACAAACTTATGGCCTAATGGCTCAGGCTTCTGGTTAGCTAGCTCTTAACATCTTAAATTAACCCATTTCTATAAATCTATACTTTGCCATGTGGCTTGTGGCCTTTCAGTACCTTTACATCTTGCTTCTCCTGCTGGGGGCTAGCAGCGTCTGCTCAGCTCTGCTTTCTTCTCCTCTCTCTCTAGTTAGAATGTCCTGCCTAATCTTATTCTGCCCCACCATTGGCCAATAGCTTTATTTATCAACCAATCAGAGCAACACATATTCACAGCATACAGAACAACATCACCCATAAATTCTTTGGATCATTTATGCCTCAACTATTAAAAATAAAACACCTAACTCAATATAAGCAGGATACTCTAAACCTAAACCACAACTCTTGAGACTGGACAATCCATGATTCCATTTTAGTAAAGGATTCTCCTCTACAGGCTGATCCCCCCACTTCCTCTGCATATCACCACTTTTCTCCCTTCCTTCCCCTGCCCTTGTGCTGTGCTTATCTCTCAGCTGGCAAGGACTATGCTTCTAGAGTTAGTCTCCTCTCTTCTGTCTTGTGTCTCCCTTTCTTGTCATTTTCCAAAGCCTCCCAGATAGCAAATAGTCAAGGCTATCGAGCACACTAGGCTGCCTTCTAATTTTGCTGGAACCTGCCCAACAGTACAGCTCTGGTTGTGCTAGAAGGGCCAGGAAAGCAGTTTACTGCACATTTGCTTGATCGGTCTCTGATTGTGATTCTGGCCCGAGGCTGCATGGGGGATGCTTCTAGCCTCTGTCACTGTCTGCTATGAGGGATTTCAGATACTGCAGATGGGAGGGGATGACCTTTCTTCTATGTTCTGCTAGGCCCAATGAAAAACCCCATCTCCTAAGTCTCTTGCTCATCCTGCGAGATGGAGAGTCTACATGTAGGCATCAATGCTTCTATTAGGGGAGTTTCTAAAACATACGTGTGTTTTTTGAGCTCTGTATTCTTTTAAAGTAAGTAAGCTTCTCTGAAAGTCCCTAAAGCATGTAACTATAACTGTAATCTTCAGATGACTTGGTGATCATACAACCTTTTATTCTTTTTTTTTGTAAAAGGCCTGGTACCTGGTTTGCACTCTTTATAAATACAGGTGAGAAAGGCCCTTCCTCTCCACTGTGATACATATTCCATTCCCCTGGCCAGATTTTGCGTATTGTTTCCCCAAACAGCTTTCTGGACCCTCATCCTTAGCAGGGCTAGATACTGCATCAGCACTTCACTTTCCTCTAGTGCTCTGTGACCTACATTTCAGCATGTGGAGAGCAGTGGTCAGTGTGGACAGTGAACACTACAGTGTCAGCAGCTGCATTTATTCTGACCTATAGTCAGGCGTGGGTTGGGGACTGGAGAACAAGGAGAGGAGAAATAGATAATTGTTCCTTGTCTCTTCTCTCTTTGCACTAGAGGAGATGAAGGGTAAATCTCCCAACACTAATTAATGAGCATCTCCTGCAGAAGAACTAAGCATAGAGAAAATAAGAGAGTAGTTACTCTTTCATTTATGTTTTAGGAGGAAGATGGGCTACCCACTGATTCATTTTATTAAAAAGCATTCACTAAACTTTTGATAAAGTATTTTAAATGTCTAGTTGGTAGGTGAACGATGGATATACTAGGATTTTATACAGAAAATAGAAGTCTTCAAGATTTTCTCAAAGAAGTTTCTAATGCTGTAGAGACCATCATTTTGTCATATTTCCCCAAGTGTGTCACAGAGCACCTTGGCAATGTATTTCATGGAATATGGACTTGCCATGGTTGATGTTCTGGCTTAGTTTTTCATGTTGTTCAAGATGATTGTTCAAAACTTTCCTTTGCTAGAGACAAGAGCTTCATGTTGAAAAGTCTGATTTTGCTGTTTTCTGTATGAATGCTGGCAGGAATGTGGTTATTATTCATTGTTTTCTACAGTGACTATCTGCTCATTCAAGAAAATCCATGAAGCTCAGAAAAGTACAAATAAGATAATAGAAAATGTTTTTTCAAGATTTTCTAGAATCTTAAAGAATGAACCTCTCTATATGTGTAGAAAGAAGACTTAATAGAATAATTGACAGGCTGTGGTCCAGTTAATCTAACAATGGTTGCCTGTGAACAGAAGGCTCAAGAATTCAGTAGTTGCTCAGTCACAAGACTGGATGTCTCAGTTGGTCTTCAGTATATGCCAGGATCCCAAAGAAGTAGGCTGTAACGTCAGTGAAGGAATGGACTTGCCAATGAGAGTAAGAGCAAGCAGGCAAAGAGAGAGCTTCCTTCTTCCATGTCTTTATATAGGCTGCCAGCAGAAGGTTTGGCCCCGACTAAAGGCAGATCTTCCCACCTCAAAAGACCTGGATTGAAGATATATCTTCATACTTCAAAGATACAGATTAGAAGCAGGTCCTCCCACTTCAAATGATTTAATTAAGACAAAAAAATCCCTTACCAGTGTGCCCAGTCATTTGGGATTTTGGTTAATTCCAGATGTAGTCAAGTTGATAACCAAAAATAGCTGTCACAGAAGTCTTGCCTCCACGGGTCACTACCAACATTTGGCATGTGTGCACCCCGCTCAGCCTCCCATGCACAGGCCCATTCTCCCTTCATTAGGGTCATGATGCTTATTACCCAGCTCTCTTCCCATTTAACACCCTACTGTGGGCATCTTCCTAGGTACATGTCAAGATTCTTGATGGGTATCACTACAATGGAACACACAGGGAATGACAAAGTGAGCATGCCTACAGGGCCAACAGAGGACCCCAAACACCTCCTTCCTGCTCAACCTGACTTCCAAAGCCAACATTACACCCATCTCTAGACCCTAGTTTCGTACTTCGTATAAATGGTGTCACACAGTAGCCACTATTTTATTTGTCTTTCTTCCCTTTCCCTCATTCATCTTCCTCCACCACTCCCTTTCTCTCCTCCCTCCCTCCGTTTCCTCCCTCGCGTCCTTCCTTTCTTATATAGAACTTCTGTCATCGTGTTTGTGAGAGTAATCCAGTGTTTTGGTGTGTTTATAGTATGCTCATTTTCATCATTATCCTGGACTCCACTCCATGAATACATCATTATCCTGGACTCCACTCCATGAATACATCATAATTTACATAGTTATTCCAGTTTTGATGGTCTTTGCATTGTTTGCCCATCCTGAGGTATTATGAAGAAAGCTTCTATTACATCTTTTTTATTGTCTTCTACTGGAGATAAATGTACTTTCTCTCTTAGAGATTGGTGTACTGGGCTATATGGTAGACCTGTTAAGATGATGCTACTTTTTAAAGTGGCTATTCCAGTTTTAAACTTTTGGTGGCAATGTGTCAGAATTCTACTTGTTTTATTGTGAGACGTAGTCTCATGTGACCCAGGCTGGTCTTGAACACACTTGGTAAATGGGGACGAGCTTGGACTCTTCCTAATTCTCCTCCTCCCATATGCTGGGACTATAGGCATCAAATGTCAGTGCACCTGGCTGGGAGTTCTATTTGTTTTACATTCTTGCCAACACTTGATATTTTCAATATAAACAGTCCCAGGTCACTGAAGGGAATTGCATGCAGTTCTGCTGTTTGTGCAGAGAAGGTCTCTGTGCTGATTCTTTGTGTAACTTCTTCAGGAACGTGTAGATTTTATTTTCATTACACCGTTGACATGCTCACTTACAGAAATGCAGGAAACCCTTTTGACTTCAGTGAATGGGCACTCAGTCTCTCATTCAGACTGTAGTTTTATCTTATGTGTTGACCAGTCCTTTGGACAATCTACTGTGTGAAATGACAGTTGAAGTCTTTTTTTTTTTTTCTGTTGGCTGGTCTGGTTTTCATATTGACTTATAGGAGTTTTAGAGTACATTCAGATGAATCATTGGCCAGATATGTGGTGGCATTATCTTCTCCTAGTCCCTTGCTTGCCTTTTCACCCTTAATGTGTACTTCTCATGGATGGATGTTCTTAATGTGGTCTGATTTATCAATAGTTTTTCTTTATTGTTATTATTTTTTGCATTGTAGGTGAAGAATCTGTATCTAACCCTTAAAAGAGATCATGAATATATTATTTTATGCTTCCTTCTAACAGTCACATTATCTTGTCCTTCACATTTGAGCTCACAATAAATCTATAATTGACTTTATTTATATATGGTATATATATATATACTTAATATAAATATATATATTTATACACTTATATTTATATAAAGATGGCAAACACCTTTACCTGCTGAGACATTCTGCCAGCCTATTGAACGTCAAGTTTTTATGTAGTTTGAAGTGACTTTAAATTCTTGATGCTCCTGCCTCTACCCCCATAGTACTGGGATTATAGGCACTACACTTGACTCAAAATTCTTTCTCTTCTATGTTTCTAATCGATCCATTGTCATTAGGTGAAAAGGACATATTTTCCACATTCTGGAAATATCATCAGTATTAATGTACTGATGATACTCTATTATGTGAATATGACATTTAGACAGGAGTTTGTGCCTCTCCCATCTCAGCCCCAGCAGTCGGCCAGCAGGTAAGAGTCCTACGGGCAGGCCGCTCCAACATCATCACCACCCATTGGACTCTGTAACCTACAAGACCCACTCCGCCACCCAAACCCACTGATCCCATCATCCTTCCCCTGGCCAACCATCGACTGCAATATCAGCAGCCCCTAGAGACACAAGCATCACCTGCACCAATTGGAAGAAGAGGTGAGTGACGGGTATCCCAGATAAACTGCCCCAATTCTAGGCCCTGAACTGCAGAGCATATCCTGTGCCCCTCTCCCTCCCATCTCAGCCCCAACAAGGCAGCTAGGCCCTACCCCCAACTCTTCTGGAATTCCACCATTCTGGTGCAGCCCCCAGCAGCTGGCCAGCAGGTAAGAGATCTGAGAGCAGGCTGTTCCACCACCGCCACCACCCATTGGACTCTGTAACCTACAAGACCCACTCTGCTGCCCAAACCCACTTACTCCATCATCCTCCCCATGGCCAATCACCCCCACAACATCAACAGCCCCTAGAGGCACAAGCTCCACCTACACCCAGTTAGAAGAACAGACCCACTCTGTTGCCTCCCTGTGTACAGAACTCTCCAGCAATATCAGCCGACACTATAGGCACAAGCACCACCCACACCAGTTGGAAGAACAGACTCCATTGGCATAAGTAAAGCCCACACTAGCCAAAAGAACTGAATGATACACTGGATCTAGGCACCCAAATCCCCACAAACCTCAGCTCAGACAACTCTACTCTACCTGACAATCAGCCAATCACCAGGACCCTTGGCCATTTAGGCCAAAAGACAATAAAGGAAATAGACAATAAAGGAACAAAAGACCCATCCAACAAAGACATCATAAGAATCAACACCTGTACCTATAATTATCCCAAACCCAGATGGATAAATGGCAGTATAAGAATACATTCAACAACATTAAGAGCAATATGGCACCATCAGAACCTAGTGGTTCTACAACAGCAAGAACTGAATGCAGATAAAGCAGAAGAAAATGACCTTAAAAATAACTTTATGAAGTTGACAGAGGGCTTAAAGAGGAAATGAAAAAATTCCCTAAAGAAATGGAAAAGACAAAAAGAAATGGAAGAAATCAATAAATACCTTCAAGAAAGCCAAGAAAAAAACAATCAAACAAGTGAAGGAAACAGTTCAAGACTTGAAAATTGTAATAGAGGCAATAAAGAAAACACAAACTGAGGGAATTCTGGAAATGGAAAATCAGGGTAAACGAACAGGAACTACAAATGTAAGAATAACCAACAGGATACAAGAGATAGAAGAGAGAATCTCAGGAGAACAGAAACTACAGATGCAAGTATAACCAACAGAATACAAGAGATAAAAGAGAGAATCTCAGGAGTTCAAGATACAATGAGGAAATAGATTCACTGGTCAAAGAAAATATTAAATCCAAAACATTCTTAACACAAAACATCAAGGAAATCTGGGACACCATGAAAAGACCAAACCTAAGAGTAATAGGGATAGAAGGAGGAGAAAAATTCCAGCTCAAAGGCACAGAAAATATATTCTACAAAATCATAGAAGAAAACTTTCCCAATCTAAAGAAGGACATGCCTATGAGGGTACAAAAAGCTCACAGAACACCAAATAGACTGAATCCCACCCCGCCAAAAAAGATCCCCTAGCCACATAATAATCAAACCACTAACCATACAGAGTGAAGAAAAAATATTAAGAGCTGCAAAGGAAAAAGGCCAAGTAACATATAAAGGCAGACCTATCTGCCTGAGATTTACACCTGACTTCTCAATGGAGACTCTGAAAGCCAGAAGGTCCTGGACAGATGTTTTGCAGACACTAAGAGACCATGGATGTCAGCCCAGACTACTATACCCAGCCAAACTTTCAATCATCATAGACAGAGTAAACAAAATATTTCATGACAAAACCAGATTTAAACAACACCTAACTATAACACGAATTATAATATAGTCTTTTAATAAAAAACCCAGAGCCAGATATTGGGGTAAATGCTAAAAAATCAGAGAGACAAAGGAACAAACCACTGCCACATCTCACCTCACCAATTCCACAAATCCTCTGTTTGAATGTCTCTGAGTTCTCAGCCGAAAGAGCCTAGCCAAAAGGCTGCTAGCCAAAAGTGCTTCCTCAGTCAAGAAACCTTAAGTTCCTGTCTCCTCACGGCTTATATACCTTTCTCCACCCTGCCATATTATTTCCTGGGATTAAAGCCATGTGTGCTTCCCAAGCAAAGGCATGAGATCTCAAGTGCTGGGATTAAAAGTGTGTGCCACCACTGTCTGGCTCTATTTCTGTCCTAGACTGAGTCAATCTCATGTAGTCCAGGGTGGCTTTGAATTCATAGAGATACAGACAGATCTCTGCCTCCTAAGTGCTAGGATTAAAGGTGTGTGCCACCACTGCCTGGCCTCTATGTTTAATCTAGTGGCTTATTCTGTTCTCTGATCTTCAGGCAAATTTTATTTGATACACAATATATCGCTGCACCTAACCACGAATCCAGCCCTACAGAAAGTACTAGAAGGAAAATTCCAACTCAAGGAAGTTAGCTGTACCCATGAAAACACAGGTAATAGCTAACCTCACACCAGTAAATCCCAAAGAAGGGAAACACACACACTACCACAACCACCACCAAAAACAAAAAATAACAGGAATTAACAGTCACTGGTCGTTAGTATCTCTTAACATCAATAGAATCAACTGGCCTATAAAAAGACACAGGCTAACAGAATAGATATAAAAACAGGATCCATCCCTCTACTGCCTACAAGAAACACACCTCAACTTCAAAGAGACATTACCTCAGAGTAAAGGGTTGGGAACAGATTTTCCAATCAAATGGATCTAAGAAACAAGCTGGTGTAGCTATCCTAATATCTAACAAAATAGACCAAACTAAAATTAATCAAAAGAGATAGAAAAGGACATTTCATATTCATCACAGGAAAAAATCCATCAAGATGAAGTCTTAATTCTGAACATTTATGCCCCAAATACAAGGACACTCACATTTGTAAAAGAAATATTACTAAAGCTTAAATCACACAACAAACCCCACACACTAATAGTGGGAGACTTCAGCACCTCACTGTCACCAATGCACAGTTTGGTTGATATATTGTGCACCCTAATAAAGCTTTCCTGGGTTCAGAGAACAGAACAGCCACTAGAGAGACATAGAGGCCAGGAAATGGTGGCATAGCATTCCAGAGGCAGAGATCCATCCGGATCTCTGAATTCAAGGCCACCCTGGAAACAGAGCCAGGCATGACGGCACACACCTTTAATTCCAGGAAGTGATGGCAGGAAGCAGAAAGGTATATAAGTCATGAGGACCAGGAACTAAGGCTTTTTAAGCTTTTAGGCTTTTTAGCAGCAGTTTAGCTGAGATTCATTCGGGTGAGGACTCAGAAGCCTGCAGTCTGAGGAAACAAGATCAGCTGAGGAGTTGGCAAGGTGAGGTTGGCTGTGTCTTGTTCTGTCTCTCTGACCTTTCATAATTTACCCCAATATCTGGCTCTGAGTTTTTCATTAGTAAGACCTTCTAAGATTCGTATTACAGCACAGGTCTGCCAGAAAGAAACTTAACAGAGAAATAAGGGAACGAACAGATGTTATGACTCAAATGGACTTAACAGACATCTATAGAATATTTCACCCAAACACAAAAGAATATACCTTTTTCTTAGCACCCCATGGAACCTTCTCTAAAATTGACCACATATTTGGTCACAAAGCAAATCTCAACAGATAAAAAATTTGGAATAATCCCTGTATCTTATCGGATCACCAGGGCTAAAAGTTAAATTCAACAACAACACAAATTACAGAAAGCCTACAAACTCATGGAAACTGAACTACACTCAACTGAATCACCACTGGGTCAAGGAAGAAATAAAGAAATAAATTAAAGACTTCCTAGATTTCAATGAAAATGAATGCACAGCATACCCAAACTTATGGGACACTATGAAAGCAGTGCTAAGAGGAAAGTTCATAGCACTAAGTGCCTACATAAAGAATTTAGAGAAATCTCACACTAGCAACTCAACAGCACACCTGAAAGCTCTAGAACAAAAAGAAGCAAACTCACCCAGGAGGAGTAGACGGCAGGAAATTATCAAACTGAGGGCTGAAATCAATAAAATAGAAACAAAGAATCAATGAAACAAAGAGTTGGTTCTTTGAGAAAATCAACAAGATAGACAAACCCTTATCCAAACTAACCAAAAGGCAGAGAGAGAGCATCCAAATTAACAAAATCAGAAATGAAAAGGGAGACATAACAACAGACACTGAGGAAATCCAGAGAATCATTAAGTTATACTTCAAAAACCTGTACTCCACAAAATTGGAAAATCTAAAAGAAATGGACAATTTTCTGGATAGGTACCTCATAATAAAGTTAAATCAAGACTGATAAACAATTTAAATAGACCTATAACCCCTAAGGAAATAGAAGCAGTCATTAAAACTCTCTCAACAACAACAACAACAACAACAACAACAACAACAACAACAGCCCAGGACTGAATAGTTTCAGTGTGTAATTCTACCAGAATTTCAAAGAAGAACTAATACCAACACTCCTCAAATTGTTCCACCAAGGGAAACAGAGGAACATTGCCAAACTCTTTTTATGAGGCTACAGTTATCTTCATACCCAAACCACACAAAGATGCAACAAAGAAAGAGAATTACAGACCAATCTCCCTCATGAACATTGATGCAAAAATGCTCAATAAAATACTGGCAAACCAAATCCAAGAACACATCAAAAAAATCATCTACCATTATCAAGTAGGCTTCATCCCAGAGATGCAGGGATGGTTAAACATACCAAAATCTGTCAATGTAATCCACCATATAAACAAACACAAAGAAAAAAAAACACATGGTCATCTCATTAGATGCTGAAAAAGCCTTCAATGAAATCCAACACCCCTTCATGATAAAGGTCTTGGAGAAATCAGGGATACAAGGACCATACCTAAACATAATAAAGGCAATTTACAGCAAGCCAACAGCCAACATCAAATTAAATGGAGAGAAACTCAAAGCAATCCCACTAAAATCAGGAACAAGACAAGGCTGTCTACTCTCTCCATATCTATTCAATGTAGTACTCGGAGTTCTAGCTAGAGCAATAACACAACAAAAGGACATCAAGGAGATATAAATTGGAAAGAAAGAAGTCAAACTTTTGCTATTTGCAGATGATATGATAGTGTACATAAGTGACCCCAAAAATTCTACCAGGGAACTCCTACAGCTGATAAACTCCTTCAGTAATGTGGCAGGATACAAGATTAACTCAAAAAAATCAGTAGCCCTTCTATGTACAAATGATAAATGGGCTGAGAAAGAAATCAGAGAAACAACATCCTTTACAATAGCTACAAATAATATAAAATATCTTGGGGTAACTATAACCAAACAAGTGAAAGACCTGTATGACAAGAACTTTAAGTCTTTGAAGAAAGAAATTGAAGAAGATATCAGAAAATGGAAAGATCTCCCATGCTCAGGGATGTGTAGGATTAACATAGTAAAAATGGCAATCCTACCAAAAGCAATCTACAGATTCAATGCAATCCCCAACAAAATCCCAATATAATTCTTCACAGAGCTCGAAAGAACAATATTCAATTTCATATGGAAAAACAAAAAAACCCAGGATAGCTAAAACAATCCTGTAAAATAAAGGAACTTCCAGAGGCATCACCATCCCTGACTTCAAGCTCTACTATAGAGCTATAGTAATAAAAACAGCTTAGTATTAGCATAAAAACAGACACCTGGATCAATGGACTCGAATTGAAAATCCTGACATAAATCCACACACCTATGAACACCTGACAAAGAAGCCAAAACTGTACAATGGAAAAAAGAAAGCATCTTCAACAAATGGTGTTGGCATACCTGAATGTCGACATGTAGAAGAATGCAAATAGAACCATGTCTATTGCCATGCACAAAACTTAAGTCCAAGTGGATCAAAGACCTCAACATAAATCCAGTCACACTGACCCTGATGGAAGAGAAAGAGGGAAGTAGCCTTGAACGCATCTGCACAGGAGACCACTTCCTAAATATAACACCAGTAGCAGAGACACTGAGATTGACAATTAATAAATGGGACCTCCTAAAACTGAAAAGCTTCTGTAAGGCAAAGGACATGGTCAGTAAGACAAAATGACAGCCTACAGAATGGGAAAAGATCTTCACCAACCTCACATCTGACAGAGCTCTGATCTCCAAAATATATAAAGAACTCAAGAAACTAGATACTCAGCCTCACTGAGTCTCAGCTGCCTGTCTAAGAAATGCCAGACTGGCCAGGAATCCAAGCTTCCCTGGTTCATGCCACAGTATTTTAAGTCAGCAAATTGTGCCATTTAGTTTTAATACTAGCTTGCAATTTATAAACTCGCCCCCCCAAAAAATTTTCATTATTTAGAAATAATTTCCCTAATATTTAGACATAAGCTTCCATTTTACAGGACTCTTTTAGTCAGAAATTATGATAGATTAAAAGAGATTATACGGGTTTTATTTGGGAGACCTGAAAGTTGGCATTCAA
>LZPO01017479.1:42402-60858 GCA_001675575.1 Neotoma lepida
TTATAATTCTAAAGTTGCTGTTGTAAGTCCAATAAAAGGTAGACTTTAAAAAGTGAGTTTTGACTAGTGTGTATTCCCTGTCACTGTTATGGTTTGAATGTGAAATGTCCCCCACAGGCTCATCTATCTGAACACTTGCTCCCACTATTGGTGCTATCGTTCGAGGTTGTGGGAACTTCGGTACACTGGGTCTTAGCTGGCACACACTGGCCTCTAGGGAGGGACCTCTAAAGGTGACACCTGGTCCTTAGCCAAGTTCTTTCTGTCTCCTGATCCACCGAGATGGGAAGAAACTGAGCTGCAAGCTCCCACTGCCTCTGTTGCCACACCTTCCTCACTGGAGCTGACCCTTTGAACTGTGAGTCAAAATTAGTGCTGTCTCCCATGACTTGTTTCTGCCAGGCAGTTCATCATACAGAGGAGAAAGGTAACTCACATAGGTGATTTAGGTTAATCCTCTCTCATTAATCATAACACAGATCCTATCATATTAGATATAAATTAATCTGTTGACTAATTGAGCTACTCTTTCACACACTCTTCTGAAGATGGTTTTTGGGGTGTAACAAGTTATTTCATTTTTCTAGAGGAAATCTGGTTTGCGAACACCTTACAGAGTTAACATTACTATGCCATTTGTAACCATGCAGTGACTTAGTTTAGGCAACCACATTTGAGAAGATCTAACTTCAAAGACATTAGAAAATGGAAATTTCTGAAGATGGCTGTAATCAAAAACTTAGCCAGGAAGTGTGTCCTGCATGTTCTAATGATATACACAGATGAATGTTATGATTTAAATGTATGATTGTATGGTTAGGATAACCATTCTGTCTAATCAGATTGATTTTATAAAATATACATAATATCAATTTCCCAAGTGTGCTTCAAATATAATTATAGCCCGGTATTGGAGGAATTGATTATCTTTATTTCTTAGTTTCAAGGAAAGTGCCCATGGTAGTATTTAGCCATTGACAGGGAATTTTGGTCTCAGTTCAGTTTCTAGAGCATATTGAAGTCTAATGTGTTTTATTTTTAAAACACAATCTCAAGTGACTAATAGGTCTGCCGTTTAAAATGATTGTTGTCAAAATGAGCCACGTGGATTTGTAGTAAGTAAGCTTATTTGAACTCACGTGTGTATGATTGGGTGTTCATAAGAAGGTCAGGGGCCAATCTCCACTGTTGTTGCTGAGGATACTGTCCTGATTAGGCACAGCCTCAGGGATCTATTGGTCTCCACTTCCCTTGTCCTGGGATTACAAACTTGTATAACCACATGGCTTCCAAAGGGTTGGACTTAGTCCCTCATGCTTACATAACAAGCACTTTACTAGCCCTGAGAAATTCTTTTTAGTGTAAAAAATTGGGCTAGCACTTGGGAGGCAAAAGCAGGAATTCCAAGTTCAAGGTTATCCTTAGTTTCTTTCTTTCTTTTTTTTTTGATGGGTGCAGTGAACTTTATTGATGGTATTAAGAGAGTAGGGCTCCCTAAGCCCCTCCTGTTATTCTGGGGGGTCTGGGATGGAAACTGTGAGGGAGATGCTCAATGTCAGGGGCTGAGTTGAGACAGGAACTGCTCAGCAGCCGAGGGTCTCTCTCTCGCTGTCCTTGCTAGGGTGGGTGGTCCAGAGTGGGCTTCTTACTCCTTGGAGGCCATGTAGGCCATGAGGTCCACCACCCTGTTGCTGTAGCCGAATTCATTGTCATACCAGGAAATGAGCTTCACAAAGTTGTCATTGAGAGCAATGCCGGCCCCAGGATCAAAGGTGGAAGAGTGGGCAGGGGGGTCACTGTTAAAGTCGCAGGAGACAACCTGGTCCTCAGTGTAGCCCAGGATGCCCTTTAGTGGGCCCTCTGATGCCTGCTTTACCACCTTCTTGATATCATCATACTTGGCAGGTTTCTGCAGGCGGCATTTCAGATCCACGACAGACACATTGGGGGTAGGGACACGGATGGCCATGCCCGTGAGCTTCTGGTTCAGCTCTGGGATGACCTTGCCCACAGCCTTGGCAGCACCAGTGGATGCAGGGATGATGTTCTGGGCAGCACCATGGCCATCATGCCACAGCTTCCCAGAGGGGCCATCCACAGTCTTCTGGGTGGCGGTGATGGCATGGACTGTGGTCATGAGTCCTTCCACAATGCCAAAGTTGTCATGGATGACCTTGGCAGGGGGCTAAGCAGTTGGTAGTGCAGGAAGCATTGCTGATAATCTTGAGTGAATTGTCCTACTTCTCATGGTTCACACCCATCACAAACATGGGGGCGTCAGCAGAAGGGGCAGAGATGATGACCCTTTTGGCCCCACCCTTCAAGTGGGCCCCAGCCTTCTCCATGGTGGTGAAGACACCAGTAGACTCCACAACATACTCAGCACCAGCATCACCCCAGTTGATGTTGGCGGGATCTCGATCCTGGAAGATGGCGATGGTCTTTCTGTTTTCAGCCTTGACTGCGCCATTGAACTTGCCATGGGTAGAGTCATACTGGAACATGTAGACCATGTAGTTGAGGTCAATGAAGAGGTCATTGATGGCAATAATGTTCACTTTGCCAGACTGGAAGGCAGCCCTGACAACCAGGCGTCCAATTCGGCCAAATCCATTCACTCCGATCTTCACCATCCTGTCTCAGGAACGAGGCTGGCACTGCATGAAAAGATGCGGCTGTCTCTGGAACAGGGAGGAGCAGAGAGCTATCCTTAGTTTCTTAAGGAGTTTGGGGTTAGGCTGGGCAACAGGAGACTCAGTACCCCCCCAAAAAACCCCCAAACCCCCCAAAACCAAAAATATAACTAACCTACAATGCATAGAATTGCATTTGAAATGAATATTGAACTTTAACAACTAGATCTCCCCACACTATATTAGTATTGATTTATGCATATTTACCTTTACATGTAATAACTATTTTCAGTTCTGTCAAAAATTATTTTAAGGTGAACAAATATGGTGAAATTGATTTTAGATTTATTAGATTTAGTACATCTTTTATTTTCATATGTGGAAACCAAAGTCTGTGTTTCTCCAAAACTCCTACCACATTATTTATTTAATGCATGCACTGAACAAAATAGAACCAGAAGCTAAAAATTACCACAGCAAGGCTGTGGAGAGTGGTTTAGATCAGACACTCTCAAAATGTGCTTCAGAAAATGCTAGTTCACGGGATTAAAGCAGTGTTCAGACAAAACCAACCAACCAACCAACCAAACAAACAAACAAAAACCTTACAGTAATCAAATTAACGTTGAAAATAAAAGCTAGCTAGGTTTTCCAAATGCTGAGGCATTCAGAATTTCTAATATGCTCATGTTCATCCTGAGTGGTAAGTGCTAGTAGTGTGGAAGCCGGGAGTGCGGTATAGTATTTCCAAACTGAGACTTCAGGGCAAGCCCAACGTCTAACCTAGTTGTCTCTGGGACATTCTTTGAGAAATGTTTGCTTATGGGAACATGCTTCTCCCTAAGGTCACCAGTTAAGCCTAGTTCCTCACCCATCCCTCCCAAGGCTCACATCTAAAACAGACCTGATAATTTTGATACTTTTCTCTGCTTTATGTTCCTGGATTGAGAAGTTGCAATATTCCTGATTTCTCTGAGGGAGTTTACTTCCTTGAACTAGATCTCAGATGAGCTCTTCCTTCTTTCAACAAATATTGATGAGTTCTTATGCTTCCCTCAACATGGAACACTCTTGGTCTTCCCAGGCATGGCTACCTTCTCTTCAAATCTCTGATTAGATTACTTTATTGTGTCTTTTTTCCTTCTCTTACCAGACTGTACTCAAACTCACTGTGTAACCAAGGATAACCTTGGTTTCCTCCTCTGTGCCGGGATTATAGGCGTGCAGAGTTTATGTGGTGCTAGAGATAAACACAGGGCTTCATGCACACTCAGCAAGGATTCTACCAGCTGAGCTGCACCCTCAGGCCCCTCTTACCATCCTTTCATGCATTATACTATTTTATTAACATCATCTGAAAATATTTATTTATGGATAAATAGCCATCTGTTAATCGATTTACTCTAGCTCTGAGACTCTATCACTCTTTGTTTCATAGGTCTTCCAACAGAGATACCTCTGTGCATGTAGGTCTTTTAAAGATGAACTGTACCCTGGAAACTCTGAGCCACAATAAATCCTGTTCTAGTTTGCTTTCTGTGGCTGTGACAAAAACCATCTGTGACCAGAACCATCTTGAGAAGGAAAGGGTTTATTTGGTTTACGCATCCTAATCACAGTCCAGCATTGAGCAAAGTCAGGGCAGGAATCTGTAGGCAGGAACTGAGACAGAGACAGCAGAGGAATGCTGCTTACTGGCTTGCTCTCCATGATTTTACTCAGCTTGCTTTCTTGTACAACTGAGGACCACCTGCCCAGGGGTGGCACCACCCATAGTGGGCTGGGCCCTCCCACAGCAATCATTAATAAGGAACATGACCCACAGGTTTTCCTGCAGACATTCTTTAATTAAAATTTCTCTTTCCCAGATGATTCTAACATGTCAAGTTGACAAAAAAAAAAAAAAAAATCACACAATATTTTTTCCCCTTTAAGTTGCTTTTGTTACACAGTATTTGAACACAGCAACAGGAAAAGTAACCAGGATGCAAAGAGTAAGAGACAAGAATGTGGATTCCCATCTGTTACCAGACATGCCTGAGGGAAGCAGGATGTTATGGGACCTCCAGGGAACAACTGTGCTCTTAGACAGAGGTGGTTATGGGCAAAGAGTGTCAAAGAAGACTTCTAGGCAATCTTTGAGCCAAATCAGGAAAAGAGCTCGTTGGAAAGGGTTGGAAAACATCAGCTGATTGAGGCAAGTACAGCTGGCCCAGGAAGGCAGATGGCAGAGGAAAGGGTTGGGGGTTGTCGAGGCAAGTAGGGAGAGCTCATGGTAGGATGGAAAACCGTGCTGAGGAATTGAGAGTTTATTCTGACTTTGATGGGAAGAAGGAAAAATGGAAAGGATGTAATGATTTTCACATTACTATTCTATTTCTGGTAGTTATAAGGTGGCAACATGATTACAGGTGTGGAGGCCAAGGAAATTTTTAGCATTTTATAGTCTTTATCCCTCTTTTCCCCCCTTACACCAAGCCCCATGCACACTCCTTCTCTTTTCTTTCCTTTCTCCACTCATAGCTGTTGTTTTGGTAGAAAACATATTTTCTTCCATCTCCATATGCTCTTTTGCTTTGTTTCTGTCCCCCACCCCTTTGGTGATTTTTTTGTTTGCTTGTATTTTGTTTTGTACTATGGTATCTCATGGAGCCCATGTTGGCTTTGGAGTCACTAAGTAGCCAAAGATAGCCTGGGACCACGAATCCACCTGCCTCTACCTCCCAAGTGTTAGGATTATAGGTGTGTGCCACTATGCTTGACTGACTATTCAGTGTTTAAGGTCCAGTTTGAATGAACAAACGTAGGCACTGTGGGCTAACACCAGCTGTACAATCCTGAATCTGTTTCCCTGAGTACATAGAAGGAAAAGATCCTGATCTTTTGTGCATTTGTTCTGGGCAATTGGGACTGGAGTTATTCAATGTTCTGTTGTTTCCTAAATGTCAGACACTATAAAATGCTGTATTTTAAAGATGACCTATTTATCCCTTACAACCTCAGTTATTTGTCATGCATTGTCAGGGATGCATTCTGAGTTATGTGGGACTAGGAGATTCATTGTTGTGTGAACATCATAGAGCGTCATTACACAAACTCAGGTAAATCACTGGACGTGGCCTCTACATGCAATCATGAGACAGTAAACATGAGATTTATAAGGCTGCTGCTACTAATGTGTCATGGCATACTGTATTACAATAAACCCTTCTTATATAATTAAGAGACATGCACTCTGAAATAAAGATAAAAATAAACATAAACAAGCCAGTAACACAGTTGTTTATCGCCACTGAGTGCTATGTGCTGTAAGTAATTGTGTTGGCTATGATTTCTATGATTGACAGTGTAATAGGTTTGTTTATACCATCATTACACAAACTTGTGACTGTTTTGTTGTGCTTGAGTGTCATGATGGCTATGATATCATTAGCTGATAGACGTTTTGAGGTTCATTATTATCTTCAGGGACCACATGCACATCGTCTATCTTTGATGTTTATAAGGTACGTAGCTGTGCCTATATACTAGGTATTGTTATTAACTTTAGGTTAAGGGTTAATAAACCAGAGTAGAGTTTTGTAAATAAGTTGTTCAAAGTCACACCACCATTAGTAAAGATTAAAATGGAATCATGAAAGATTGACATTAGAACCATGATATTATCTTATAAGGAACGTTTGACTAAATGCCAGTAGAACTAGATTGTAGTTAATAATTAACAATAAATACATAGCCAGCACAACAACTTGGTACAGTAGGTGTTGTACACATTTAAATAGCTAAGGATACTGGAAGTTAGGATATTTGTGTTATTATTAATTGTATTACTTTGTAATTTTCTGTATTTTTATTGGTAAAGCTACATGGTTAAGAATTTGAACCCAGGCCTATATGAGTCCAAGATCAAAGATTTTAACAACTGGAAGCATTCCTCCTGGTATCTCTATATCAACTTACTTGAATGGACTATGACTTAAGATTTAGGCCCCAGAATAGTCATGTGTGAATGACAGAATGCAACTTCAAGTCCAGGATCCTTTCTGCTCAGATAGCTATGACCTAAGAACATCCGGGAACCCTTGTCAGTATCTTCACACCATCCATCTTCACTGCTTTGCTTTGGATTTGCTTCCTCAAATAACGAGAAACACATGAATTAAAAATGGTGACTTGTACAGGTAGTTTAAAAGGTGAACACAGGACAGAGAGCAGAAGGCTGGCCTGGAGCCAACTGAAATCTGAACATGTAAATAGTGTGACACCACGCAACCCAAGATCTGTGCAGTGAAAGAGTAGAAGGGGACATTGAAGAAATGACCATGAAATTTTGTGTTGAGAATAATGGTCAAGGGAAGCAGCTCAATCAGTGACACCTGATCACGGCCCAGCAGCTCATCTGAAATGGAAAGATCATGTACCACTTGGGGACATTTCCTGATGAATATGTTTGCAGAAAGTCCAAGATTGCTGGGAACTCTTTCAGGGGAAAAAAAAAACACAGGTTGTGTTTATGTGGTTAATTATATCATATTTATTCAGTCCTTTAAAGGATGTGGTTAGTAATTTACATGCTTGGGGTTTTCATGCCAGAGAGACAAAATGTAAAATGATGAAAACTGGAGAAGAACTAAGCGAATGGCAAAGAAAAGGCCTGGCTGGAACACAGTGAAGAAAAATACTGCAGCGAAACAGAAACCTTGTTGAGTAATCCGAGTGCAATACAATTGCAGTGGATGAGGACAGAGGCCAGCCCTGTGTCCTACAGGCCATCTACAATTGCCCAACTGTCTCTGGCTAAAATTATAAAGTAAGATTATAAAGAGACAGACTTGTGACTGACCCAAAGTTGATGGCTATTTGGTTCTTTAAGAAGAGTTAATAGTTTCAGTTTCTTAAAC
This sequence comes from Neotoma lepida, assembly GCA_001675575.1. Classification (NCBI taxonomy): domain Eukaryota; kingdom Metazoa; phylum Chordata; class Mammalia; order Rodentia; family Cricetidae; genus Neotoma; species Neotoma lepida. Next base: position 49,937 of record LZPO01017479.1, read on the forward strand.
CTAGAACCTGACTGTTAAGAGACACCAATTTCATTAGCTTTCTACCTTAAGTTTTTCTACAAATAATGAGGTTTTTCTACCTTAAGTTTTTCTACAAATAATAATGTTAGAGAGACTCATTACAAACCAACTAATGTAAAAAAAAATAGAAAAGATCAAAGACATATTGACATGCAGAGCAAGATATAGAAAAACGAAGTGTACACTTCTAGGGTTCTAAATGTCTTGAATTGAAATTCTGAAAATCTACCTTAAGCATGATGTAACAGGCCAAACATCCATTTTATAGTGTAGGAGCCCATGCAGATAGAAACAGGAACAGCACAGCTCTCTTAGGGTTGCTGGTAACTTATGTAAAGCACTTAACAAGAGATAAACACATTAAAAATAGAGACTTCAGACAATTCACAGGTATATAAGTGTTTGGAAAATAAGGAACCCTTCTTAAGCAAAGTGACACAACATTGTGCCTACTACTCAACAGATTGCAGTAAATCTGCCTTTTAAATCTCTCTGCTCCTATGCAGTAAACATGAGCAAAGAGAGACTGTGCCTTTGATTAGGCTGAAAGCAAATGTACATAAAGAGGTTACACCTGGCAAGAAAACAAGTGAGCATAGAACCAGGAAAACTCTTTCAGGCATAGGATGTTATCCTACGCATAGGCATAGGATAATGTTATCCTTATTAAGCATTTCAATTTGTATGTGAGATTTCATTCAACGCTCACAACAATTCAGTCTCCATTTTGAAGGCGAGAGCTAGAGAATCAAATCTACAGTTCCGTTGGGGGTGTGTCTCAGTGGTAGAGTGCTTATCTAGCATGCAGAGGCCCCGTGATCTCAGAATAAGGGAGTCACAGAGCTGATAACATGGCAAACATGGAATCATGTCCAGTTTAAATGGTACTCTTTCTTAGACTGTGTGGTGGGAGGCCACTGCTCTGCCGGGTGAGCTCCTAGCTGATTTGCCGTAAGGGATAGCAGAAATGTTACTCGCCCCTGGCTCTCTGTGGCCTCTATGTAAAACACTAATGTCCTTATTTTGTGCTTACAAAGATAATACAAATACAATTATAGAACACTCAATTATGTAAACAAAGACAAAAAAAAATCATCCCAATTCTGCCACTGAATGATAACCAGGTTTACATTTTTATTATATATTCCTAATGCTTTTATACTAGTATGTAAATGCTATACGTGCTCAAATATACTTTACAAAAGTGATCAAAATGTGCATATTCAATTTGAAGCCAGTTCTTGTTTATCAAATCAATTGCATATAAAAGAAAATTTTCTCCCATGAAATTTTTGTGGAGCGTGTAACAATATGGATGTGTAAACAATCCACCCTCACTAGTAAAAGCTTTTGCAATATTTATTAAATTGATTGAGACACCTGAAGTAAAGCTAATAAGAATGTCAAATGCTACTTATAACTTCTAAAGTAATAGCCATTCTAGGATGCATAACAACCTAATATTACATACATTTGATTCCTAATGTCAGTGTCAAAAGGGATGTGTGCGTCAAGTCTGACCTTCTTTTGTTTGTTTGCTTGCTTTTCTTCCACTTTGTTTTGAGACTGGGAATTTTATAGACCTGCAATCAGCAATAAGGAACACTAGAATAACTTTTCAGATATAAGAGACTTCAAATTGCCTGTCATTATACAGGCCCGGCTGAGAGAACTATTCAAAGAACCTTCAAACACACGCCATTCATCTACCCCTCTAGAGTATTTCAAGTTCTACCCTTGGATTGGACAAAGTCTTTAGGTTATAATCTATCTATACATCTTGAAATCCCTGCTTGAGGATCCCTGTAAGAAGCAGGTTCAATTCACCCGTTTACTACCGAGATCAGTGTCTATCACACCACAAACACTTGATGTACTCGGCAGGAAACTTGTTAAGATAGAATTTACTGGCAGAAAATAACGTGTTGCTGAGAAATTTCCATGCTTTTTCTTTATCATAAAAAATAGTAATTTTATTGATTATGGTTCTGAAAATCCTCATCCCAGGCCTGGAAGCTTAGAGTCAAAGGTGATGCTAGGTCAAAGAAATTCTGTTGTGTCTTAATATTTGAATGCTTACACTTTCCTAGGACTGTTTTCTGCTTCTATTTTATTACCATCATGGTTATATTTTTATAGAGAAGGACATTTTCCCCTTATTTTTCTGTTTGAAAATGAAAGCAAACATCTATTTTGCTGAGGGACTGTAATGTAAAATATTGTATTTTTACCACTTGAATGGTTTATTTTGTTCATTTCAACTTGCTATATGTGTGTAATGTTGCATGATTTTTCTCTTGGTGCTTGGAGCTTGTAAAGTATATTATCACAGAGCTGGCTGAAGCTCTCTTTTGAACAGTCTTATCTGGCTGTTAGAGAATGCTTTTTACTCGATGACTAACATTTATTTCTATTCAGCTAAATTTTTCTTCTAATATTTCTTTGATGATTGTTTCTCTTTTATCTACTATATTCCTTCATGGAACTTTTCTTGGAATTAAACACTTCTAAGGTGGTCTTTATATGTAACATGCTTGAAACTTCCCTTCACCAATTTTAGTGTAAACCAGGATGGCTGATCAGATAGGTACATTTAAATAAGTCTAGGGATGAGATTTTCAAACTTATTTTTTAAAAAAAGATAATTCATTTATTTTTATTTTATGTGCATTGGTGTTTTGCCTGCATGTATGTCCGTGCGAGGGTGTCAGATCTTGACATTACAGACAGTGTTAGCTGCCATGTGGGAGTTGGGAATTGAACCTGGGTTCTCTGGAAGAGGAGCCAGTGCTCTTAACCATTGAGCCATCTCTCCAGCCCCCTTTCAAACTTCTTATAGTGACAAAGGAATTTTTAAATATTTTCTTTTATTTATTTATTTATTTATTTATTTATTTATTTATTTATCTATTTTCTTTTTTCTTTTTTTCTTGTTTTGAGACAGGGTTTCTCTGTGTAGCTCCGGCTATCCTGGAACTCTATAGACCAGGGTGGTCTTGATCTCACAGAGATCCACCTGCCTCTGTCACCCAAGTGCTAGAATGAAAGGCCTGTGCCACCACACCAGACCAATTTTTTTATTTTTAACTTATAATTGGACTTATATTTTTCAAAGTGCAGTAAAAATAAATATAGCAAAGATGAATTTTAAAAGACATAAAAAATGCAAACCTGAGTTTTAAAAATTATTGACTCCAACAGAAATGCATTCACTTGGTCACATTGCTCTGAAGGTTTCTAACGCTTTGCTCTCAGTTAATCATGATAGTTTAAAAACAGTTTGGTCATCTGGTGGACTATGCTTTCAGTAGCCTGCTGTAGGATAATTTGCCTTGGTAATGCCCTTTATGCCCTCCACTTTATATATTCTGTTCTTCCCCAGCCTCTGCTAAATGCCTGTTTTTGGCTCAGACATCCTATTACATCAAGCTGTGGACTCCTTGAGGAGCAGGGGTGGAGAATTTTAGTCTTTCAATGCCCAACACGTACCACAGTGCTAGGCAAGGATTTGTGTTGTGTTACATGGTCCTTGTTGGTACTAGAAATTGAAACCTAGTTTTAGTACAGGTTATTTCAAAGGAAGGGTTGTGGAGGTTTTCCTTCTTTTTGTACTTTTTAGTATTTGATAATTTTTAAAAACACACCAGCCACACAGTGGTAGAGCATGCTTTTAATCCCAGCACTTGAGTGGCAGAGGCAGATAGATCTTTGAGTTTGAAGCCAGCCTGGTCTACAGAGTGAGTTCCAGGGCAGCCAGGACTACACAGAGAAATCCTGTCCTGTAAAACAAAAACAAAAATAAAAAACCAGAAATGAGAAAAATGTAAGCATTATTTTAACAACAGATGCTGCAGAACAAATGACGTCCACCTCATGCAGCAGTGACAGAGGCCAGTTTGTGGGAGAAAAAGAAGACAAAGCTTAGCAGCCCCAGCTGTCACAGAGGGACAGGCTCCCCTTCTCATTGTCTTTGGATTGGTAAATCATCAAGAGGTTAAAATGACTAACTCTAGGAGAGAGACAAAGTAATTTTGTATAAACTTCCTGCTGAAAATTGAGGCTAGAAAGTGCTTTCTTTTTTACAGTGCCCCCCCCCCCCCTTCAAGGGCTTGGTGTTATTGGGAAGTTCAGTGGCCACCTCGTTCGCATTATTCAGACACTGGAATAACTAAATATGATCATTTAAACCATGAGCCACGGGCCCTGCCTTTTCTATTCCGACAATAGTGCTGTTTGAACAGTCGGTTAATCACAGCTTGAAAGTGACTTATCTATAATGTATAATATGACTAAGTTAGCTGCTAAGCAGTTTCATTGTGATCCTGGTGTCGGTGGAATTCCTGTCACCTTTCCAACAGTTAAGTCATTTTGCATGACTGCGGGGTGACATCACTGCGTGACCAGATTATTGGCTGAAGACAGGGGGAAAAAATGTTTCCTGGACTGTAAACCTTTCCCAGATCTAAGTGAGTGGCTTATGCTGTTCCTGCAGTACACTTGGGAGCAAAGTAAAACCATGGTTTGAAGTGGCTAGCATTTAGTGTGAACTATTGCACAGCTGGAGTTTCGGTAGTGTGTCTAACCTCAGAGTCTCCTCCCTCCACAGGGCCCGCCTTAAGGTGAAGGGCCAGAGAAAGGAGACAATGCTGCTGTCTCCCTCTGGGAGGTTTACTAGATATAGTTCACTGTCTTTTCTGCATGTCCACACTGAAGAAAAACCCAGCTGGGGCCCTGTTGCAAACTGCTTACGGCTGAGAGCCTGACTTACTTCTGGGGGAAATGATGGTCTAGAGAGTACTTAAACTTCCAATTAATTTAGCGGTTTAAAATCTCATACCCTAAAATTACTGACAGAAATGCCCCTAAACTAGAGATTAGGAGTGCAACATATGATAATGACATCTAATAGTTAATTGTTTACTGTATGCCAGCATTGTTTCAAGTGATCAACATAGACCCTTGGTTTAGTTCAGCAAAGCAGCTGCTATTGTCATCGCTAAGCTACTGAGAAGGGAATGGAGATGCTAGGATCACACAGCTGAGAAAGACAGAGGCCAGAGAGCTCAGCAGCAGCTCACCTGTCTTAGTTGTTGCCTCCTGTTGCATTAGCGTGATAACAATAATTACTTCCACCATCTACTGCTACTCCATCCAACGAATGCTTGTAATGTGACCAGCTCTGAGCAATAACCGTGGTATCACTTCGTCAACCCCGAGACAGAAACTGTCCTTATCATCCCCAGTTGGTAGATCAGGAAAGTGAGAGGGAAAAGTCGCTTACACAGAAAGTAGATAATGAGGCAAGGTGCAGCTCCTGTCTAGATCTGGATTCCATGCTGTAACACCATGCTGTATTGTTTCAATAGCTACTGTCTGCTCATCGCCAGCTAATGTGCAACCCAGAGTGTGGGTATTATTAGCTTGGTTTATAGCTTTACAAGGGAGGAAACTAAAGTTCTGAGAATTCAGGTGATTTGCCAGCTTCTGAGAGGCACTCACAATCCTCCCACTACAAAACCTCCCTCAACTCGATAGATGTCATTTCCATGCTGCATGACAGAAGATACATTGAGGGCAGGGCTGGTTTCTCAAGAGGCTCAGAGAGCACTATCTTACTCTAAAGATCTCCTGAGGGTGGGGCTCATAAAAGGAGTCTAGAAATTACCTAGGGCTGTGCTCCGATTGAGGCCATCCATTTAGACCCCATAAAGCACTTTCCCTGTCGGTTGAGTCTGTATGACCTGCTGGATGTGGGCTGATTCTCTTTCTCTTTTCATTGGACTCAGTATTTCCAAATAACACTGGCCTGTCTTCCTTTAGTGCAGAGCTGGGAGTACCCTCAGTTCTCTTCCTTGTAAGGGTTTTCTGCTACCCCAGCACTGCCCTTGCTTTGTAGCGCTATTCAGTTCTCTGGAATGCAGCCACCCATCAGCATGACACACATCTTCAGGAGGCTTTGGAAATGTGTCTCATTAGTGGACTTAATTTTGTTAAAGGGGAAGTGTCTGGACACTATACTGTGTAACCTTAGTTTCATGGAAGGCATGCTGCCTTCAAAACTTTACAATTTACAAACCCAGAAGTCAATAAAAAGCAAAAGGCAGCAAACTAAGAAACAAACAGATTGAATACTTTAGAAACTTTTACTCCAGAGTTTTCAGCAATAAAGAGCTTGGGGTAAATTGAAACACTTACTCTATTAGGGAAAAATCAAATATATCCATTTAATAATCTAAAGAATATTTATTTTGGAGAGGCAGAGACTAAAAATATGTATGACATATCTTAGTGCATAAAGCTTGAAAAATAGAGAAATGCCATAACAATAAAAAACTTACAAGATATGGTTGTTCCAACAGGGAAGCAAGCCCTCTACAGGGAATCTTCTGGAAGGAGGAGAGACTTGGCAGGAACTAGAAAAACTGGTGGAATTATAAGAGCTGACATAGAGGTTAGGGAAAGGACAGTCCACACAGGGAGCTAGCATGTGATAAAGAGATAAGACCAAGAGATGTAGTCATGAATCCTGCTCCAGGGCACACAGCTCTTATGTAATATGAGACTCGTCTATACAAATCCACAGGGATGATCAAGGGTTTGTATTACTTTTAATATCATAGAATAGGATGTAGAGGAAAGTATTATGAGTCTCAGAATTTGAAAAGGGAAAATCATAACCATTGCTTTACTGTCAGCTGGCATGCCTGGACTCATGAATGACCCTTTAATAGAGATTGACTTATCATTGTGAGCAAGTCAATGGCTCTGGACTATGTTTCCCTAAAGCTCACTCTCCTAACTCAGTGGACAGGAAGCCACTCCTGTCATCCGAACTTCCCAGCCACCTCTGACCTGCTCTAAGTTTCTATTCCTGAACAAGGAAAAGATCCTTCTATTCAGTGTGGATGAATAATTCATGTTTGTGATCCTAATCAACGCCTAGGCATATTTTTATAGCCAAGACTGCCTTAAGATAAATGGGTTCTCTTCGAGTCTTTGATCATTAAGTGCTGTGGGATGTGGTCTGAAGAAGTTCACTTCATTTATCAAGCATTGAGGGAGTTCCTATAGTGGTAGCCAGCTTTCAGATGGGTTCCTGATGATCCCTGTTTCCTGTTGTGCCTGTCCTGTGTAGTATGGTACTAACAGGATATGGTAAACACAATTGTGTCTTACTTCATAGATAGACTGTAACAGACATTGTGGCTTCTGCTTTGCCCTCTCTGGGATCATTTTATCTGAAGGAAGCCAGCTGCCATGAGGGCACTCAGAAACCTTTAGAGAGGCTCATTTGGAAGAAGAACCGAGGTCTTCTGCTAACAGTTGGAGAGGAAGGGAAGTTTTGGTCAACTGCTATGTGAGTTAGATGGCTTAAAAGCAGAAGCAACAGCCCCAAACATGTCTTGGGGTGACTGTAGCCCTGGCTCCTCCCATCCTAGCCTTTGGCAGTACCAAGGATTAACTCTAAGTCCTTATGCATGAGAGACAAGTGCCCTACCACCAAGCTATAGCCCTAGCACTTGACATTTTGATTTGAGCCTTAGGAAAGACCTGTGGTGATATTTTATCTGTGTCCCCCAATAAAATTTATCTGAGGGTCAGAGGAAGAAGGTCAGCAACTAGTAGTAAACACAAAAGTCATGCAATGTTAGCACATGCCCTTAATCCTATCACTTAAAAGCAAGGGTTCTGTCTGGACCTCTGTGAGTTGAAGGTCACACTGGGAACAGAGCCAAGCATGGTAACACATGCCTTTAATCCCAGCATCAACCATAGATTTCTGGAGGTCTGTACAGACAGACAGGAAGTGATGTAGCTTGGTGAAGAGAGGAAATGAGTTAGCAGAATAGAAAGATATAAAAACCTGGGTAGGACAGGAAGTTGCTCACTCTTTAGGAAGCAGTGGCGTTGGTGAGATGAGGCTGGTAGCTGTTCCCAATTACTCTGATCTCTGTCAGATCTTCACCCTATTTCTGGCTCCATGTTTTTATTTAACAAGACCGTTTAGAAATTCGTCTTACAAAGACCCTGAGTCACAAACTCAGCTAAGCTACTCCTGCATTCCTGACACTCAGACGTGGTGTGTTAAAATAAATGTGTACTGTTAAATGAAAAAATTTAATAAAAGTATATTAAAAATAAATATATATTGCTTTAGGCTACTAATGTTTAGGTATTTTATTTTCTAGAAATTAATGATAGACCTGTCATTTGTTAGTTTAGAATTAAGTTTTGCTCCCTATAAACTAACAGTACTAAAGGAAACAAAGACCCCAAAGGAGATGTGTCAACACCTAATTGTAACATATTACAACAAATGCTATGTAGGAAATCCCTGTTCTAGGGAGCCAAAGATGGAGAGAATGGAGATCTGAAACACACTTTACAAACAGATAGTTGAGATCAGTGTCTAAGAAAGATCAGTGCTTCTCTAGGCAAAAGCACAGGAAGAGCATACTGTAAGACCTGGAGGTAGGAGATTCAGCCAGGGATAGGAGATGCACTCACTTCCATCCAGCTGTGGCCAGGGACTCTGGGAAGGATTTCCTACTAGGAAAGATGAACTTAGCCTAACAGGTGAAAAGACACTGGTAACTTTTAATTCCAAGCTCAATAGTCAGCTATACATTGTATACGTTACGTTGCAAGTGTATATTCACTAGATGGAGGCTACAAACAAAACTGCTGGACTTCTGCACAATTGGTATTTATGTTACAGACATGTGAGCTTCGGATACTATCTAGACCACTTAATAGTATTTTCATTTTCTAAGTTTTCATTTCAAAATAATTTCAGATGTATCAAAAATTGCAAAAGAAAGTGTCAGGGATATAGCCCAGTGGTAGAACACTTGCCTAGCATGGCCATGGCCTTCTGTTCCAAACAAAGAGCAAAAGAAATGCAAAGATGATATGAGGAATTTCCATATATTCTTCACACAGCCTCCCCATGCTAACATTTTATGTAAATGCAGTTCAATTTTTAAAAATCAGAACATTAATACTGACACACTTTAACTAATTTACTGACCTTATTCAAACTCAGCAGTCATTTGATTGGTGTAATTTTTCTGGTAAAGGGTCTCACCTTGGTTTTGGTTGTCACATCTCCTTAGTTTTCTTTATTCCAAAACAATATATCCTTCTTTGCTTTTGACAACCTTCATGCTGTTTTGTAGAATGTTTACCAAATTAGGTTTAGCTTATCTGTATTTCACAATGGAATTTAAATTCTGTATTTTGGCAAGAATAACACTGAACTGATGTCATACTGGAAGCTACATAATATTGATATGCCTTGTTCTTGATGTTAATTTTGATCATGTGGTAATAGCTATTCTTGCTAAGTATTTTCACAGCAAATTTATGATTCCCCTTGTTGTCAATAAGGATCATGTGCGAATATAGTTAAAACTATGCACATTTACTTTTTTCATTAAACCATTGCCCAGTAATTTAAAAATCTTTGGGTTTTAAAATGATGGCATTAAAATCATTTCACTGATACCTGAAATAATAATGTTGCATTTGCCAAAGGGTGAAAAGATTTGAATTACATTTTCTGATAATTTAAAAACATGTTTAGCCGGACTTGGTGGACCATTCCTTTGATCTCAATACTCAGGAGGCCAAAGCAGGAGGATCTTGGTGAGTTTGAGGTCAGCCTGGCCTGAACAGCCAGAACTACATAGAAAGACCATGACTCAAAAATCTGGCCAAAAAAACCAAACCCAAAACATGTCCCTTTAAAAATCATATTCTGCCTTCAAAACTCGAATCTTGTCCCCTCCTCTTCTTGTTTCTAAGCTGTCCTTGGTGCCTTGTTTATAACGAATGTTACACAGCAGATATGATTTTCAAGGCCAGATCATAAGGGGGCTGTGTCTTACTCTTGGCTTGCTCTATCAGATGACCTAGTTTGCAGGAGGAAGTCAGCAGCCATGTCATGAAGATTCTCAGGGCAGCTCTCAGGAGGTGTCCTTGTGGAGAAGAACCGACGCCTGTACCAACAGTCGACATTACCTTACAGGCATGTTCATGAGCTGCTTAGGCATGAATCTTTTGGTGGCAGATAAGGCTTCAGATGACTGAAGCCTTGGCAGACACAATGGCTGCAACCTCATGAAAGACTGAGCCAGAACCACACAGATAAGGCACTCCCGGATTCCTGACCTACACAAGTGGGTGTGTGAGATAATAAATGTTTATTGTTTCAAAACATTACATTTGAGTATGGTTTGTAATGCAGGAAGAGTGAACTCATTCTGATGGGTAGTAAAGGACTGTCAGAAGAAGTTCAAGAGCTACTAACATTAAGAAAGAAAGGGTATCAAAAATCTTCCTTTCAGCAACCTAGATGCCCCTCAACTGAAGAATGGATTAAGAAAATGTGGTACATATACACAATGGAGTACTACTCAGCAGAGAAAAACAATGCTATCATGAAATTTGCAGGCAAATGGATGGAACTAGAAAATATCATCCTGAGTGAGGTAACCCAGACTCAGAAGGACAAACATGGTATGTACTCACTCATAAGTGGATACTAGATGCAAAGCAAAGGATAAGCAGACTGCAATCCACAGCTCCACAGAGGACCCTAGGAAGGATGCATAGACTGCCCAGTGAGGGAGAACTGGATGAAATCCACATTGGCAGACTGGGGGTGAGGGGGAGGAATAGAGAGCAACAAGATGGAGGATGTGAGCATAGGGGAACGGGAGGTTTGAGTAGGAACAGGGACACAGTAAGATAACAAGAAAAGAGATACCATGATAAATGAAGACATCATGGGAATAGGGAGAAACAGAATGCTAGGAAGGTTCCCAGGAATATGCAAGGATGACCCCATCTTAGACTACGGGAAGTAATCGAGAGGGAGCCTGTACTGACATACTCCA
>LZPO01017479.1:70280-82319 GCA_001675575.1 Neotoma lepida
TTTCAAGACAGGGTTTCTCTGTGTAGTTTTGGTGCCTCTCCTGGATCTCGCTTTGTAGACCAGGCTGGCCTCGAACTCACAGATATCCGCCAGGCTCTGTCTCCTGAGTACTGGCATACACCACTACTGCCCAGCTTTTGACTGAAAACTCTTAAGGAGGTAAAGTCCCTTTACAAAGAAAACTCCTCCTCCCGCTCCCTCTCTTTCTCTCTATTCCCACGAGGCATGCATCTCTTTCTCTCTGTCTTTCTGTCTCTGTCTCTGTCTCTGTCTCTGTCTCTGTCTCTTCCTCTCTCTTTGTTTCTCTCTTTCCCTCTATTCCCCTCTCCCTTTTCTCTTCCCCTCACCAAATAAAACTCTTCACTGAGCTCTGTTTGTGTGGTGTAATCTGTGTCTTTCATCCCCTGGGGCACTTTGACTCCATTCGCCAAGGCCTCCCTCCCGCAGTATCACAGCAACTATCATTTGATTTCTTGATAATAGCCATTCTGACTGAGGGGAGGTGAAATCTCAAAGTAGTTTTAATTTATACTTCCCTGATGGCTAAGGATATTGAACACTTAAGAAAATGCTTATTAGCCTTTTACGTTTCTTCTTTTGAGAATTCTCTTTTCAGATCTATAGCCCACTTTTGTTTTTTTAATTCTTGATTTAAAAAAAATTCTTTGTAAATTCTTGATATTGATCTTCTGTTGGATGCACAGCTGATAAATTTGCCTCCATTCTGTAGGCTACCTCTTTACTCCATTGATAGGTTTTGTTGCCAGAAGCCCTTTAATTTCAGGAGGTCCCACCTGTCAGTTATGGGTCTTGTTTCCTGAATAATCCAAGTTGAATTCAGGAAGTACTTACCCACTCCCATATCTTAAAGTGCACTCCCCACTTCTCCTCTAGTCGTGTCAGAGTTCCAAATCTTACACTGAAGTCCTTGATCCATTTGGAGCTGTTTCATGCAGTGTAAGAGCTAGGTTCTAGCTTCCTTCTTCTACATGCACACATCCAGTTTTCCCAGCACTGTGTGTTTTTGACATTTTTGTCAAAATTCAACCAGCTGTAGTTACATCATCTTGCATCTGGGTTCTCTGTTCTAGTCCATAGGTCTCCATGTCTGGTTTTGTGACAATGCCATACAGTTTTTATTACTATGGCTCTGTAGTATAACTTGAAATTAGGTATAGTGTACTTGTAGGAGGCTTGTTTTTGCTCAGAATTTCTGTGGCTATCTGAAGTATTTTGTGTTTGTATATGAATTTTAAGACTTTTTTCTATTTCTGTGTAAAATGGCCTGGGGATTTGGCATTGCATTAAATCTATATTTTGCTTTTGATAGAATGGTCATTTTCACAATATTAATTCTACTAATGTATCAGCATATGTCTTTCCATTTTCTAGTGCCTTCCTCAATTTCTTCAGAATTTTAGGGTTTTAATTGTAGAGGTCTCTCACCTCCTTCATGAGGTTTACTCCACAATATCATTTTGAGGCTGTTATGAATGGGATTGTTCCCCCGAATCTTTCTTGGTATGTTTGTTCTTGGCATATGGGGAGGCTATATGATTTTTTATGTTAATTTTGTATCCTGCTGAAATTGTTACCAGTGCCAGGAGTATTTTTATGGAGTCCTTAGAGTCCCTTATGTATAGCACCAAATCATCAGCAAGTAGAGACACTTTGCCTTTTATTTTTGTTCTTGTGTTTCTTTTATATTGTCTCATTGCTCTAACTAAGGCTTTGGGCAATATATTGAATATGCGTGGGGACAGTGACAGTCTTGATTTTATTGGGACTTTGGAAAAGGTTCTGGGGCTGCCAAGAAGAATGTGTATCCTTTCGTGTTAGTAGAGTGTTAGTTCTGCAGCTATGTGTTAGGTGTTAGCTCCATTTGATTTGTGATGTTATTTAGTTCCAGAGTTTCTCTGTTTAATTTCTTTCCAGACGGCCTGCTTGTCGGTGAGTCAGGTGCTGAAATCACCTTCTACCACTGTGCTGTAGTTAACATGCGGTTTTAAATTTACCAGTATTTCTTTTATGTAACTGTGTACTCCTGCGTTTGGTACATACGTGTTTAGGATTATAATGAGCTCTTGGTGATTTTTTTTCTTTAATGAGCATAGAGTGTCCCTCCTTATCTCTTCTGAGTAGTTTTGGTTTCAAGCCTATTTGGTCAGCTATCAGGATAACCATACCTACTTGTTCTTAGTTCCATTTGGTTGGAATAACTTTTTCCATCTTTTTACCTCAAGGTAGTGTACTGTTGATGGTGAGGTGTGTTTTTTGGAGGCAGTAAAAAGATGGATTCTAGCCGGGCAATGGTGGCGCACGCCTTTAATCCCAGCACTCGGCGAGGCAGAGGCAGGCGGATCTCTGTGAGTTCGAGGCCAGCCTCGGCTACCAAGTGAGTTCCAGGAAAGGCGCAAAGCTACACAGAGAAATCCTGTTTCGAAAAACCAAAAAAANAAAAAATAGATTCTAACCCAATCTGTTGTTCTGTATCTCTTTATTGAGTCGAAACCGTTAATATTTTGAATTAGTATTGAACAATGTGTGCTAATTACTGTCATTTTGTCTTTTTTAAGTTGTTTCTCTAGACCTCTTTTGGTTAAATGTTCAGGATATGTTTGCTTATTCCTCATGCCTTCTTGGATGTGTTTACCTTTCTCCTCAGACCTAAGTATTCATTCCCATATCTTCTGTAGAGCTGGCTTGGTGATCATAAATTCCTTAAATCTGTTTTTATCCTGGGCTATCCCCTGTGGACTTTGATTACTTGTAGAACATCAACTGAAGCCATTTGGGTTTCAAAGTTTTCATTAAAGTCTGGTGTTGGAGGCTGGAGAGATAGTTCTGCTATTAAGAGCACTTCCTGCTCTTGCAGAGGTTTGGAGTTCAGTTCCCAGCATCTACACAGTGCCTCATAATCATCTGTATCTCAAGTTCCAGGTGACCAGATACTTTCTCTGACCTCTGCAGGCTCCCACATATATGTGGTACTGAGCACATACAAATAAAAATAAAATGAATGTTAAAAAGGAAAAGTCTGGTGTTGGTCAGCTGGACCTGCCTTTACATGTGACTTGGCTTTCTTGCACCTTTTGATATCTGTTCTTTGCTCTGTACATTTAATGTTTTGAATATTATGGGATGTGAGTTTCTTTTGTGGTTCCATTTGGTGTTCTGTGTGCACCTTGATAGCTGTCTCTTTTCTTATCTATAGGTTTATTGAAAATATTTTCTGTCCTTTTGACCTGGGTTTCTTCTTCTTCTTCTTTACCTATGATTCCTAAGTTTGCTCTTTTTAAAGCGTCTTAGCATTCCTGAATGTTCTGTTCATTGGATTTTAAATGTTCAATGTTTTCCTTGACTGACTCAGTTCCTCTGCCTTCTCTAGTCCTGACACTTGCTCTTCACTTGACCCATCTATCAGTGAGGCTTTCCGCTGAGCTCTGATTTGATTTTCTGACTATTTCATTTTGAGATTTATTTCATTTTAGCTTGTCTTCAGTGATTCTATCTCTTTATTAAATTTTATTTTAATATCTTGAATTATTTTCATTATTATATTATACAATATTATATATTATATTCAACTCTGTGTTTTTGAAATTCTTACTCTGACATCTATCCATATCCTCATTGAGTTACTTGAATGTATTTATTATTGTTATTTTGAAATCATTGTCTTATCTGTCATCTAAGTTGCTTTGCTCAGGGAACAGTACTATGGAAATACTAATTTTTGGAGGAGGCATATTGTCCTCATTATATTCATGTTGTTTGTGCTTTTGCAACAGGACATAGGCATCTGAATTTATGTTGTTGGTAGTATTTCTTGGTATGGATATTGGTATCTCCTTTGTTTTGTTTAGATCTTTTTCTGTTGCTACCCCCATGTTGGCTTGTAAAGCAGTTGAATGTGGTGTAGGGGGGTCCAGTCTTGGGGCAGCTCAATGCTATTATTTGAATTCAGAAATGTTCTCAGCTCAGCTAGGGCTAGATGGAGCTTCTGAACCCAGGAAAAGATCTTATGTGGGATTAGAAGATCCTCACAGCCAAGCCAACAGAAGTTTGGGGGAGGTATGTAGAACTTGTTCTTAGGCAATGGGTATGTATTTATAGAGCCGAGTACAGTGGTGGTCAATGGAGTGGCAGAGTGAGTCTGGGGTCTCTACCTGGAGAGGAGGGGTGGGTGGCACTGGGGTCTGGTTCTCAAGTAGGTGGCCGGGGTGGGTGTATTTGGTAGTGGGAGTCTGAAGCCCTGATACCTTGTTTTCTAAGTGGTCCTTTCTGGTGTAAGGCTTCCACTGAGGATTTTGCTAGACTTTTTCAGCTTCTTACTTCCAGCTTCATTTCAGTTTTGGTTTTCTTAGTATTTTTATGCCTTCATTGAATTCAATTTTCAAATTCTGAGTTGTTGTTATTCTACTTAGCCATTTGTCTTTCTTTTCTCAGACTTCAAATAGAAGTTTATTCCCAACTTCTTTAAGTTCTTTCAAGTGTATACAAAATGCATGTTCATGAAGGAAACATAAAATACAGATAAGTAAAAAGAGAACTATAAAACTATATCATGCCAGATAGTACCACCTTGAGATAGCAGTAACCATATAACTATGGTCATCTGATATATACTTGCTTAGGCTTTTTACTATGCTAATTTTTGATAAAATAAATTATCATACAGATGTCTAAAAAAATTTTAAAAGTTGATGTACTGTGACTAGGACCCCATTTCCATAATATTATTTAATGGCTGTAAGACAAGAAAGTGTAGTCACTTGGGACCAAAACCCCATATTAAATTGAATAGTAAGTAGTTCAGGGACTGGGTCCATGACTACATCACATCATTGTAGCATTAAAAGTTAAACAAAGGGCACCTGTTTGGGATGACTACATAACCATGTGTGTGTGTGTGCATGTGCGTGTCTGTGTCCATGTGTGCATGTGTGTATCTATGTCCATGTGTGTGTGAGAGTGCATGCGTGTGTGCGTGTGTATGTATGTGTGTTTGTGTGTATGATTTCACAGTGTAGCACTAAGCAACAGAAGAAGGGGTTAGCTGTAGATTAAGACAAGACTGATATGTCAGCATGGGAGATTGGATATCCTCACACTGTCAATGAGGATTCTAAATTCAAATACAGATGATTTTGAAGCTATATTTTTTAACATTAACAGGTAAAGTATATTTTAATTATGACAAGAACTTGCTTTCTTTTAGGATTTATTTTCTTTTTATCTATTGTTCTTTTGAGACAGGCTCTCAGGTAGCCCAGGCTGGTCTCCAATCTGCTATACAACTAAGACCTCTCTTGAATTCTTGATCCTACTGCCTCTCTCTCCCAAGTACTGAGACTATAGACAACATGCTACTATGCCCAGATTTTTTTTTTTAATTTAGTACATGGTAAGTGTGTGGTTTTTCATTTACATGCTGGTGGATTCCCAAAATACTAAGAAATAGCCTGGATATACATAGTATATGTCCCTTAAGCTCCTGCAATGTATATTTTGTTGTATAATAATCAATCAATTTTACTGTGTGGATGAAAGGAGTAATTTATAGCAGTGGTCATTTATTGGCTGGTTAAGATTCATGTGTCACTTGTTGAAGCTTTATTACATACTACATTCTACTGGGCATTGGTTGGGAGAGAAAGAGAAACACAGGTTAGTGCTTTGTAGAACCTACATCTCTGTGGAACCCCAGAGATGTGAAATGATTCACCCCCAGAGTAAGGAATGTACCAAGCAAGTATGACTATGTCACAGAGGACAGAGAGCAAGGAGTGGACACTCGGTTGATAAGGTCTCTGGATTCATTCATTTACCTGGCTATCTGAACATCACAGAAACTGCAAAGAACTCTACAGATCATCTCATTCTGGACAAACTGTATAAGGTTTGCATGTAGTTTAACATTTCTAGGTTTCTTTTAATGAATTTACTCTGAGTGGCTCTTTGCCCTAAAGCCCTGATCTCAGGGAACTCCCACAGAAACACGCACAGATCACATCCAGTCCCCCAGTCCTCCAAAAGAAAAAACGAAACCCGCATACACATCTAACCAATCAGAAAAACATCTAAGAGGATCATGAATGGAAGGACTGTGGTGACTGGTAAAGAAAAATAGGGAGTTTGCAGGCGTGTGATGGAAAGTCCTGAGGCAGTAAATGAAGGTTTGCGGTAAGGGAATAAAACGTGGTGAATGTTGGAGAGCACGGCGGGGCTATCACCTGGAAGCCTTGAGGCCTATGTCTCATGGAGTTTTACCTTGGAGGACAGGGAAACCGCTAAAGGGTTTGAAGCTAGGAGGAGGGGACACTAGAACTGCATTTGATCCAGATGACTTCAGAAGGTGGTGGAGGACAGTGTCAAGGGGAGTGGTCCAGAGGAAACGTGAGCCTCTGCTGCAGAGGCAGAAACCATGAAAGGTAAGTTCTGGGTTCAGTTGCTGGAGTGTAAGGCTGTGTGCTTACACAAGCTCCGTGCTTTCTCGAATGACCTGGTTTCCTCATCTGTAGAATGTAGACAAAGATAGTGGAGATGAAACAATACACACACATTGCAAGTCCTACAGAAAGTGCTCCACACCTGCTACCTATTATTACAAAAACATAATAGTTCTGTTGTAGCTGCCTGAGAGAAAGGTAGAGTGGACTGAACTAAGACACATGCAGAGTAAATTGTGAGGCGGGAACAGGGATGAGAAACCACGCATGTAATTTCACTTTTCAGTGATGAGAGTCAGGAACAAGGGAGAGGGTTTTAGCTAAAGTAACTGGGTACATGGTGTTGGTTCCACAAGAGTTTTGACATACATGAGCAAGACTGAGCTAACCGGTAGAAGATAATGCATTCTGTTTCAGACACGATGAATTTCAGGCATTGTGAGTCACAAAGGTAGAGATATTCAGAAGGCAGATCAATATGTAGGGCTGAAGCTCAACCAAGAGAGGTGAAGGCCACATAAGCCAAATGCCAGGGCGAGAGACTGACCAGAAATGGCTGCCTTGATATACAAAAGTTATTTCATCTATTTGGCCCTTGATGAAGGACTTCTGTTAGAACACAGAAGTGAGGGCATTTTCATAGATACCTACTTGTAGTCTCCCACGGAAGCTTCCTGATCTACCTGTCTTTGCTTGGAGACCCTTCGTTTTGGATTCCATACTTGTGTTCCTCCTCAAAGTTCAAATGCTGAAGACCAGCCTCCTAAGAGGAAGCCTTTGGAAGGCAAACTAGGTTTAAGTGAGGACTTCAGGTAGGGCCCTCCTCTGGTGGGGTGAATGCCCTAGAAGAAATGCCACTCTCTACAGGTATACTAACCAAGGAAAAGAGGTGTGAGGAAAATCCAGTGAGAAGGTGGCCCTCAACGAGTAGGAAGAGAACTGTCATCAGAAGTCCACCCTGTAGAATCTTGGCCTTGGACTTTTAGATTTCAGAACTATGAGAAAATAGATTTATGCTTTTTCAAACTTCTTAGTCTCTGGCATTTTATAATGGCAGCCCCTGCCAGCCAATACACCTGTAGAAAGGGTTCTTTGTATTTCTCCTTGCTTACTCTCTACGACACAGGTACTTTGAGGTCAGGCCTGTCCTTGTCCACAGATTTCCCCGTATTAGATATTCCATAAACATTTGATGTCTTGAAGCCAGTGCAGAAATACTAAAGGTAATGGAACAATTCATGTGAGGAAGGTCACATATCATGAACTCAGAACAGGATACTGGGAAATTCTGGGACATTCCTGCTTGAGCTTGGATAGACACAAACAGGCTGGTTTTGGCATGAGATTTTGAAATAAACAGACAGGAAAGGGCAGAGGTTCTCAAAGATTAGTGGAAAGGGTGAAACAGCAAACAAGGCCCTGTATAAAGCATATCCTCCATGGAGTATATTGTACTATGCAGCCATTATGTAAGGTGTGGCTTAAGTTCCAAGTTATGATTTGTCTAAAGCAAATGAAGTAAAGATTAAAACCAACAATGATACATGTCTCTAATAGTTTGAGGCAGTGTTAATAAACACCACACACACACACACACACACACACACACACACACACACACACACACACACACGCACTTCACCTCTAAACCCTTCCGCTAAAGGGAAATAATTCAGAACTGTACGCATACAAGCCTAGCCAACTAAGAAACATACAACCAAATCCAGCAATGGCAGTTACTCCAACCCTTCTCCCCTCAGATGAAATGAGATGGGCCAAAAAACATAATTTGCTTTATTTACCTAAAGTTGACCGAATGTTCTGAAGTGGTGATTTGGGTCTATGATGTGTGATTAACTCTAACTCCACAGTGTTTCTATGTATTTTCTGTGAGACATCAAGTGTATTCTGGGGGTCACTGTAACACGTAGAGAAGGAGCTTGCCATTAATGCCTGAAGACATTCCTCTGAGGGAACAAGAGAACTCAGCAGTGTTTATCTGTTTCCATCTTGCTAGCCTCCTAAGAATTGCTAAAAGCAAGGACTCCCTGAATCATTATCTCTGAAGCCCAGCAGTGCAAAGACTGAAGAGGATGAAGACAACTCTACCAAGCTGATCCCCCCAGAGCAACTAAAGGTATATGGCCCAACGGATGACATTTACAGGCCTTTCCAGTATGGGAGCCATTAGCTATAGAGGCTAATGAGAACTTAGCCATGACTAGTCCAAATTAAGATGTGTTTGTGAGTTGAAAATATTCATGGATTTCAAAGAGAGTTTAAAATTATAAAGGAACTCAGTGCTTGCTTGTAATTATATTGAAATAATATTCAAATATATTATACTAAATAAAGTATGTTATGAAACAACCTATTCCTTTTAAAATTTGTCAACTTAAAAGTTTAAATATATATTATATTATATTGTACTGTATTATATGATAGTCTTGTTAGACATAGTTTAAGGCTTTGCACCATCAAACAGGAGATGTACTTCCTTGTCTTGGAAGGAGACAGTGTACAGGAATCCATCCCTTCTCATGTGAATCATGCCCAACTGTGAGCAAATGAAGTTTTATTGTTTGCATAATAACCCTGTGCATATTCAAAGAGTCTTTCACTAGTAGACATCAAACGTTAATTAATTCTCATGGAATAGCAGAGGAAGACTAGTGTTCTTAGTTCCATTTCAAGATGAGAACGTTGCGGCATGGGGAGATCACAACTGTGTGTAAAGTGCTCTAGGATAGGGTGGCACAGCTCAGGGTAGAAACTGAGTCACTGTAATTAGCCACACATCTAGCAGCAAATATGTGTTGTGTGTGTGTCTCCTTCAAGGCAAGTTTCATGCTTTCATGCATTTTCCAAATAGTAAAATATTCATATATTATATAATATATAAATATGTGTGAGTTTTTTGTTTGTATTTTGAGACAGGATCTCACTATGTAGCTCTGGCTGTCCTGGAACTCACTATGTAGAACAGGCTGGCCTCGAATTCACAGAGACCCACTTGCCTCTGTCTCCTGAATGGTGTGGGCCACCATGCCTGGCTTTAATATGTATTAATAAGTAATATTGAAGAGAATGTTACAAAAGAATAATTACAATTGCTATTGTCATAACTTTTGGTATGAACTCTTTAAGTAAATTACAAAGATGATAAATTTTATTTCTTTATTAAAGTTTTGAAAAAGGGTTATCTACTTTGTTTTATGTGTATGAGTGTTTTGTCTGCATGCATGCCTGTATGCCAGGTGCCTGCCTGGCTCCTACAGAGGTCAAAGGAGGACATTGGCTGTCCTGGGTGGGTATGAGCCACTATGTGGGTACTGAGAATGGAACCCAGGTCTCCTGCAGGAGCAACAAATGCACTAAACCTCTGAGCCTCCCTCCATTCCCTAAAATGACAAATTTTAATTGTGTACAACTTCTCATATACCTTATGAGAAGAGAATCACAATTTAATTTGGAATAGATAAACTCATAACACTTTATGAGGACTTCATTTGTTTTTCTATCTTTAATTGTTGTTTTAAAGAGAGAACATCCTGAGCAAGGATGTATGGGTCTGGACTTCAGTTCTGGCCTGGCAGAGGAAGGGCACAACTTTGGAACTCTGTGGTGGCCCTACCAACATTTTTTGAGTCATTTTCTGCTATGATAGAGGTCTCCTTTCTAAAGTACAAATATCAGATCATTTGGTGAGTGAACTGTCTTAGGAAAACACATTTTTGTCCAACTTAAATAGGAAGGGAAGCCAACAGAAAGGCTTTCTGGGCAAAATCTCCAAGAATCAGTTTTTCTTCTTCCCCCACCTCCTGTCTTCATTATATTTTTTTCTTGTACCAAGAAATGGACTTGCCGTATATTCTGCTATAGCCTTGCAATTACAATCTCACTAAGGTTATCAGTGTTATTCTAAAATCCTGGGCTAGTTACATGCCCGAGTTCAAGAGTAGAAGTAGGGAAGGCATGCAAATTATAGATTAATTTGTGCATGATATGCATCATCTTCTATTAGGTACCCAAAAACACTTAGTGTGAATCCAAGACTCAGTTTCTATATCTCTCCAATTGTGTCTTTTACAAAGGAAATTTGAAAAAAAATGTAATATTTTCTGAGACTGTCTCAAGGATGCTCTTTTTCATTACTATATTTACATGTGTTATAGGGGAATGTATTCACTTTTATTCCCAGTCAATCCAGACCCATTCTCAACATGTTCATGTGGGAGGACATATGACCAGAGTGCTGGAATGCTCTTACATTCACAGTTGTCTCAGGAAAAGAGCATACCAAGGCTTTACTGTCTTTACGATGAAGCCTCACATGTGCTTCGGCACTAGACAGATCCCTTTGTTTATTTTGGTTTTTGCTTGAACTGGAAAATGGTTTAGAGAAATTAATGCATACTCCTTTGCTAGTCCTGTGCAGCATGTAAGGCTGGACTTGTAGAGGCATCTTTGGTACTCCAGGCTCAGCATGGAGAGGAAGTGGGTGGGTAGAAGGAACTGGAGGAACACGTGGGAATAAGTCACTGACTGTTAGAACAATGTTGCTGATACTTTCTCGAAAGTCCTCTGTGTGCCATTGTTCCCAGGTTCCTGAAAATGATAGATTCTACTTTGGGGGTATAGTGAAGGGAGGACAAGGGTGAGGTAGGGGAGATGACTTTTACATAAAAAAAAAAACCAACAACAACCCATTCCCTTAAGTGGCACTTGTTACCACTTCTTGCCACCTAATTTGCCCAGCCAGATGTATCCATGTTTTGATTGTTGCTGTCATTTGACATTTTACCACTAGAATTATGTGCTGCCCATTCTTGCACACCTCTGCCGGCAGAGAAATTTAGAGAGCAGGGATCATCTAACTTTGCAGCACAGTGGATGGTTTTGTTGGTCTTATTGAGCTGCCTCTTTCATACAGATGAATCTGGCTGTTCTGAATTTATGATAGTGAACAACATGAAGAGCCAAGTTTCTTTCCATACCTGGAAGAATAATGAGGCAGTCATGCAATGGATTGATGTCCGGCCTAAAGAAAGGTCTACAAGAACAGACTGTTTTCATTATATCAGCCACTGTGCTCTATCTGCAGTGGCTAAACCTCCAGGGAGGTGAATGCTTGACTGGAAACTGAGCAGACAGTGGGAACAATCATTTCCACCTTAAATATTTATTTGGTAATGACTTATGCAAACTATAAATTTCTTCCAACATAATGTTTTTATTGATTATTGGGAATTTCATACAATGCACCCCAACCACATTCATTTCTCATTCCTCCCAGGCCTACCCTCCCACCCTTGTTCCCTACCCCCCAAAGAAAACAATAAACCAAGTTCAATTTGTGTTGCCCATGGACATTGGCACATGGTTAAACACCCAGCGGGAAGCCCCTTAAAGAGAACTGAATACCCCCCGCCTCCCCCACCAAAGTCATCTACTGTGACGAGCTGCATTTCAGCATCTCTATCGCATTTTTAAAGGATTCTCTTCAATGACTTCTTGTCTAGACTGTTTTCTTTTTTTGGGGGGGTGAGGATAGGGAGATGTCACAAAAGCCTTTAATGTCTCTCAT
>LZPO01017479.1:83819-111409 GCA_001675575.1 Neotoma lepida
TTTTTTTGAGACAGGATTTCTCTGTGTATCCCTGGCTATCCTGGAACTAGCTCTGTAGACCAGGCTGGCCTTGAACTCATCTTGAATCAAGCACAAACTATAAAATTTTGTTATGACAAATTGAAGTAGTGAGAATGTGATCATACTTGAGCAGAATTAATGAACATTAATTAATTAATGTCATTTCATACTAGAAAAGGTAGGGAGTAACAAAGTACTCTTGCAGAATTTTAGGGTGCTATTGATTTAGTAAACAAATGTTTTCCCCTTCTGATGGACTTTTTTGAGGATAATTATTGGAATGTGACCCACAGTTCTGTATGAAAACAACTCCTTCCTTTCCCCAGCAGTGTCAAGACATCACAAGGATACCAGGGTGGCACCTTCTTCCCAGGATTCAATTCCTAGTTGTTGAATAGCAATCTGCTCTCAGGGTCCCAATCACAATGCATGTCCTCTAAGATGTCACTCATGCTGGGCCTGTGAACACTCCCAGCCCTTGTTTCGCTTGGCACTGTTGGGTTGGGAAGTGTAGGGAGAATCACATGCTTTCATGCTTGGAAAAGCTGTGGCCCAATGGGGAATAAAATGGTTTTAGCAAAAAAAACAACCACAAAGAGCTAGAGGGCAGCTTTCACTTCTCGACAAAAATTCTGAATATTAGAATTTGGGGATTGTGGTTTGAAAAGTCTGTTTCCTGCCTTCTTCATCTCTCAATTAAAAATCCAAAATGAATTCTTTGGGTATGGCAAGCCTGATAGAACTGCTATGTTGAACATCCCTAAGAGTCAGACCCAACAAATTCCTCAGCAGCTTTGGGGCAAACATCAAACTTGACCTGGTTGAGTGAAAAGTAATGCTGACTGGGTGATTGAAGATTCTGCTACATAAGCAGATGACAGGGAAAATACTGGAAGTTGCAGGGGTTTTGCTAATCTTTACATGTAAGAACAAGAAGCAATATGTCAAAAGCATGACTCTTAGAATATATCTATTCTTGTAGGAAACAAAATATTCTTTAAAATAGGTATAATATTTTTATTTATTCTTTAAGATTTTTCACATATATAGGACATGTATTTTGTTTTTTGTATTTGTCCACTCTTTCCCCAACTCCTTGCTGATCCCCCCACTCCAAACCCCTTCTAATTTCATGTCCTCTTAATTTGTGCTGTCTGTACACTCATGGGTGTAGGGCCATCACTGACACATGGGAGATCTTTTTGAGGCCACACCCTTAAAAAAACCTGACTCTTTTTCCCCTAGAAGCCATTAACTGTCAACAGACCTCAGCTAAGGGTGGGGGCTCATGACCTGTCCACTTTGTGCTGGAATGCTGACTGACTGGATGTTGTGTAGGTGTTGTACAGGCAATCATAGCTGCTACTGTGAGTTCATGAGTACTGTAGTCCTGTCAAGACCAGAGGACACTGCTTTACTCTGGTCCTCCCTAACGTCTGGCTCTTACAATCTTTCCAAAATGATTTCTAAGCCTTGATAGAAGGAGCTGTTATACAGATGTGCCTTTTGTTCCTGAGCACTCTGCTAACACTTACTCTCTCTACGTCGGCTAGTCATGAGTTTCTGTGTTAACCACCATCCACTGTACAAAGACACTTGTCTGATGAGGTCTGAGCGCAGCACTAATCCACAGGTAGAAAGACACAAATTTAGGGTCAGTTTGTTACTGTGTGTACCGAGCTTCCCAGCCGTGGGTTCTTGACTAGATTTGCTGTACCAGGTGTGTGTTTCTTCCCACTGAGTGGGCCTTAAATCTAACCACAATTCGGTTAGTTATCCCTGGGCTCTTCAGTCCATTGCTGTACCCATGGGCATGTCCCGCTGTACTAAGTCATTGTAGCTCACAAGGCTGACAGCTGGATGTGAGTGTTGATGACAACACTCCGCCCACACAGCACCTTTGGGTACTATGGCACCTAGCCAGCAAGGAGGAAGCTTCCTGCTTAGTCCCAACTTGATTTCTCCATACCCCATGACCCAAGTATGTTGTATATTCAGGAATAGAGTGTTAAATTTTGGAGAGCAGCCAAGAGCAGTGGCAGTAGCCTGTACTGTTTGAGAGTCTCCAAAATACCCCTAATCAACAAGGCAAGGGGCTGGGGGTGGGGTAACTTCTACTAGGCTATGGGCTTTTTATTAAGCAACCTAGACTTCTGGGTGGAGTTAATACCCCTGTGGGAACAAAAGGTACTTGAAGCTATGGTGCAGCTGTACATTATAGATAACCTGCAAAACTTGCTTCAAGCAAAGACTATTTCTTTCTTATAATCTACAGTAAAATTTTTTAAAATTCAATTCATTTTTAACTGATAAAATGTATACATACTTAGAGTGGTATGATATTTTGGTGTATGTATACATTACACATAGTTTAAATTGGGTTAACTGTGTCTATCTCCATAAATATCTGGCCTTTATTTTTAAAAGGATTTTTATTTTCTGTTGATGGGGATGTTTTGCCTGCGTGTATATATGTATACCATGTTCAGGCCTGTTATCCAAGGAGGCCAGGAGAGGACTTTAGATTCCCTGAAACTGTTGTAACCTACCAAGTGGGTGCTGGGAATCTATTCCTGGTCCTCTAGAAGAGCAGCAAGTGCTCTTAAGGACTGAGACGTAATTGCTCCAGCCCCATTTGCCATTTTTCCATGGTAAAAACATTCACAATTCTTTCCTGAAGCCTTTTCAGGCATGTGGCTCTTAATTAAAGTCCCTACTGTGCTTGTCAAACCCTTAATCCTCTCTAACTGCAACTTAGGATCCACCAACATCCTTTTTCCACCCTTTTTATGTTCAGGGATTTAAACACTTTTTTTCCTCTTTCAAGATGTATTTTTATTTATGTGTATATCCATATGGGTATGTGTAGCATGTGTGTCAGTACTTGTGATGACCAGAAGAAGCTGTCAGATACCCTGGATCTGGATTTATAGGCAGGTGTGATTTATAAGTACTTGGTGTCGGTGCTGGGAACCTGAGGTGGATTCTCTGGAAGAGAGGGAAGTCCTTCCTCTTAACTGCTGAGCCATCTCTTCAGTCCCTTTCCCAGGAATTTAAAATACATGTACTAACTGAAGCCTAACGACAGCCTTGTTAGACATGAAGCATTGTCCTCGGGTTATGTAGACCTATGGACTCTGAGGCTCAGGGCAACACAGAGGTCTACTTGGCTGCTTCACCAGTGCTCCTAGTCATGGTACTAACTGCTCTCCCCAGGCTGGAAGGATACAAAAGTAGGACCATGAAATAAATGGATTTTTCCCTGAAGAATGACCACTTTCCTTGCTCTCATATAGCTTTATCTTAAGGAAGTAACTGCCATTACACTACTGACTAAAAAGCAGAATATCTAATATTGAGGAAAGTGATGAACACTCTCATTTCTGTTGAGTGAGATGACTGGATGAGGGAAGTCTAGCCGTGTGACAGCTCGTTGTCTGTTCCTTTGCCAAGAATAATTGAACATACTCAGTCAGTCAGAATGTCGAGGCTGCTTTGACCTGGCACACAACTTGACATGAATCACTAGGAGGATTTGCAATGCAAGGTCTCTGAAAGTCTTATTTAGTGCAGATAAAACCACCCAGGAATCAATTCTTATGCCCCTGGAAGTGGCTCATTCATTCATGTATTTACTCATTCAACAAAAATCCATCCTAACCTACTCATGTAAATAAAACTGATAGGTAAGAGTTCAAATGGTAAAAAACAATGGTTTGTAAAGAACAAATTGCTCAGTTTCTCTTCATAAAGATATCTGTTAGATGTTTCATGGAGTTTCTTCTCTTCTAGGAATAAAATGACCTTTTTCTGAAGAAAAAAATGAAATCCTTTCAATAGCCTGGACACTGATTTATATAATGTGATGAGCAAACTAATTTTCAATGTGTGAATAACAACTGCATTCATGCAGTGGTGGGCTGCGTGGGGCAGCATCATTAAAATAGGTTTGATTGGATGTGTCAAGTAAGTAGTGAAGCGATTGCAAATGTACTGATGATGACGGTGGTGGTGGTGGTGGTGGTGGTGGTGGTGGTGTGTGTGTGTGTGCAGGCACACTCATGCCATGATGCATATGTGGAGGTCACAGGGTGACTTTGAGGACTCAGTCTCTCCTTCCACCATGGGTTTCAGCAATCCAACTCAGGTAGCCAGCCTTGCTCCATAAGCCCTTTTACCCACCAAGTCATCTCACTGGCCCACATACTACTTTTCTAAAACATGCTAGCACTTATTCTTGTAATAGTCATGTTCATCTGCATCCTAGTTTGCTTTCTGTGGAAGATGAGAGTGAAAACTGTACTGGGCCCTGGGCAGGCCTGTGGTGATACTCTTAGGAATACAGTCTGGTACACGTTATGGGGAAGGGGTTGGGTATTTCAGATGCTCAAGATGCAAGGGGGGTTTAGTTCATTCACTTTCCTAAATAGTAGACGTTTCCAATTCTGTTGAGATACTGGTTTGGTTTTCTAGCTCCCTAGTTGCAAAAATATCTACACTTACAGTATGACAGACATCAGGAAGTGGTAGAGCCGCCATCTGGATTGAATACAGCTCTGGACAGTAGTTTGTGCACGGTCAGGCAGATAACGGTTTGCAGGTTTAAGAGAGGCTGAATGTGAGGCATGTGGATACAAGCTACGGGTCGAAGCTGGGAGCATATCCTTTCAGTGCTGTTGGATTTATGGGAGCATCAGGAGCCTGTGGGCTTTGAAGATGGGTATTCTGCGATGATTTGGTTCATAAGGAGTTTGTGTTGATTTTGGTTCACCTGGAGTCTCATCTTTATTGAATTCTAGTTCCAGTATGCTTGTAAGCCTGCTCTTGACTCAGATACAATCTCTGCGCCCTGTCTGATTGGAAATAAAAGAAAGAACATAAAAAAATCAGCATAAATAGGTTTCATATGATCTTCAGTACAGGCTACAAGCTCTGGCTCCTCCCACTACCCAGGGGCAGAGAAAGCTTGCAAATTTCAGTGACCCTTGTAGAATGCCTGGTCTACATTCTGCCTTCAGGAGCAAACCAGAACAGGTTAGATAAACCCTGCTTCAGTTTCTATGGCAGATCTTGTAGCCAGCCTTGCAGAGGATTTGGCTCAAGCACAATCACTGCTGCTTGATCTCCCAAATGTGCCCTCGAAGGGGCAAGATTCAAGGTCATTATGACACATGGAGCAAAAATGCATGTTGGAATGAAGCACAGCTGAACTGCTGAGGGCAGGCGTGTAGAACAGTCTCTCTCAAGGAATTCCTTCCCAGGGAGCCCAAGTGGCATACTTCTGACAGCAGGGGCTTCAGGCTGCTTTGTTTTTATATTATATCAGAAAAAAATGTGTACAATACTCTCATTTAAAAGACCTGGAACCAAAGTTTGCTAGGAAAAAAAAACTAAAATGCTAATATCTTACAAAAACCCCCAATAATACAACAACTGTAAATGAGATGGTGTAGTGTAGAATTTGAGAGCATCCTTCCTTCCCTCCCCTTCTCTCTTTCTCTTCTTTTCTCTTTTAATCCTTAAACATAATATGAAACAGAACTAGATCTGAGTGAAATCTTGCTTTTTTTCTTAGCTGAATTATACGAAGCAACAAAGCAGCGCATTTCTCAAATGCCTTAGGAAGTATTGTCAATTAATTTCTTCCTCTTACTTTGAAAACCCCCGAAGAGATAAAATGACTTGCCTCAGCTCCTACAGAAAGGCAGCCAAGGTTTTTATTAAAAACACTGTCCTTCACACTTGTGCATATTTCCTTCCCCTCTAGTGTGGGAGAAGATGAAGTGCAGAAGAAATACAAGCATACAATATTGTCTCTTTCATCCTTGCTCAATTCTAAAACCTGCCGGCCCCCATCTTATTTTTCTTTATTACACTTTAAAACCCAGCAACCGAAAGGTGAGAGGACGTTGGTGAGGGGCTCATTGTATTGTATCACTTATTAGTTCTCAGAATAGTAAGTGAGAAGCTTGTCTCACTTGTGCTGGGGCTGGCAAAATACTTTTGTCCTTAGGGAATCTATTAAAAATACCTAGTTTCTAATAAAAATCAGAATTCTAGAGGGTCATGTTCTTGATGCAAATTCTTTAATTTTTAAGAACAAAAGAAAAAGAATGTCATTGGTGCCTTGTTGAAAAATAAACTTTAAAATAATTCCAGAGGCTGGGGCTGGGGTTCATTGGTAGCGTGTTTGCCTGGTATATGCAAAGGCTGATGGTTCAATCTCCAGTAGCTCAAAACACAACAACAATAAAAACAACAAAAACAAACACAATTTTTATAACTTCCCTTTAAATGCATACAATGTATACTAGAACATTGTCTGGATGTGAAATACTTATGAAAAATAATTTTATGATAAAATACGATTTAAGAAAATGTCTGGTGATCTGGATCCCCTCCCTTTCTCCTCTCCTCCCCCTCTCCTTCTTTTAAAATTCCTAGCCTAATTTTGTTTGATAAAACCTGTCCCTGTCAGAAGTCATCTCTAATAGCCATGGGAGAGACTATATAGCAAAGTGGGAGAATGGCGTTTGTGATGCAGGCTCAGCAAGTGAGGAGAAAATAATTTAAAACTTTATCAATTTTTTAAACAGGTTCTTTTTTATATATAATTTATTTATTTTTATTTTATGTGCATTGGTGTTTTGCCTGCATGTATGTCTGTGTGATGGTGTTGGATCTGGAACTGGAGTGACAGACAGTTGTGAGCTGCCATGTGGCTGCTGGGAATTGAACCCGGGTCCTCTGGAAGAGCAGTCAGAGCTCTTAACCACTGAGCCATCTCTTTAGTCCCCTTATCTATTTTTTTTTAAACACTAAAAGAAAACATGTCAAAACCAGGGAGAAAGTAGCCTAGAACTGTCATATTTCTTTTTTTTATTTTTCCTATTCTCATTCTGTAATTTGGGAAAATCGCTTTGCTAGCACTGATAATAAACAAAAGAGCCAATCACAGTTCCTTTGATTTTTACTGAGTCTGGTTTATCTTGGAGTACCCTAGACCTTCTAGTAGATCTCTGACTTCTAAAAAAAAAAAAGAAACATATATCTTAAACTCAGAAAGTTTACCAGAAACTGTGATTGTATCTGATGAAATATCTGTTCTAAAATGAAAACATCCTGGAGCAACGCTGGGGATAAACATTTTTAAACCTGGTGAACAATCAATTTAGTAATTCAGAGATGAGCAAGCCTGAGTTTGGGGAAACGTGACCAATAGCGTATGGTGAAATCTCGGATCCACAGAGCATGCCTCATCTCCGCTAACCTTACCGGAACCAGCATTTAGTCCAGGTAAGGCAGGGTGGGGTGAATCAGGGCCAAGCCCACGATCCTGTCAGACCAGCCTGTGTTTCTTTCCTCTCAGGCATTCTTCAGCCAAGAAGGCTCATCCTTCCAGAGCATTTTAATACCCTTTGGGAACACAGCCAAAGTCCTGGACTTTGACGCCTTATTTTATCCAGAGATGGAGAAAAACCTGGCTTTGAGAGGGCTAGGTTATCAAATACAATGCCTTGTATCAGCAGTAAGTTAAATGCCACATCTCTCGGAAACAAGAGCCCCTTTGAGTTTGTGTGGAGGTCTAGCAGCAAGAGCACAGACTCCTGGGAGAAGTGTTGCTGAAGAAATTAAAGAGCTTGCAAGTAGCTGTCTGACTGAACATGTTTCATGTTCACACTAAGTAAATGCAGAGATATTTATGGGATTGTATCAAAAATAGATGGCCCAGATGAGAAGCTGGGAAAGTTCTCTTTCCTTTAGTATTATGGATCATAATTTAAAATATGAGTTTAGCCAACAAAAGTGGTGCATACCTGTAATCCCATCACTCAGGAGGCAGAAGCAGGCAGATCTCTGTGAGATTGAGGCCAACTTGGTCTACAGAGTGGGTTCTAGGACAGCCAGGGCTACACGAAGAAACTCTGTCTCAAAAAACCAACCAACCAACCAACCAACCAACCAACCAACCCACCAACCAACTCACCCACCAACCAACCGAGTAAGCAAGTAAATAAATAACAATAAATAAAGTAAATAAAGTCAATCCGATAAATGTATACAGCTACACTTAGCTCTGATGTTTTATCTGGATTTTTTTTCCACCCCCGTCAATTTTAGTCACTAGAAGTGGACAGAATGGAAACATTCTGTATGCTTTGTGACTATACAGTTTTTATATTGACTCGGTGAGCTTCTTTTGCCTTATGTGGGAATCTGTGAATAATATTAGAGGAAGATTCAAAGTCTTGGGGAGAAGGATGATATTTTTAAAATCAATTTCAATCTAGCTAAAAGGGAAGAAAATCACAAAGGGGTTTGTTTTATTTTTAGCCATAATAACACCAATTGGTGAGGTTCCTTCCCCAAATAAAACACTTCATTTTATCTATACAATTCTTTCTGAAGAGAAAAACAACAAACAAACAGACAGACAAAAAACTTCTGGAGTTTTCCAGGAATTGAAAAAATTTTTAAAAGTCAGATGTTAGGGAATTAGTAGAGAGATCAACAGGCAGAGTGTATGCCCATCATACACCAAATCCTGGCTTCATCCCCCATTTTATACAAATTGGTTTTGGTGGTACCAGCCTGTAATCTAAGCACTTCAGAAGTAGAGGCAGGAGGCTCAGAAGTTCTGTTAATCCCAGTGACGGGAGGAGAAATACCACTGACCCAAATCATCATGGCCAAATTAATTGAAATAAGCAATTAATTAAAGCAAGCTTTTTTTATTCATGTACACAGGCTGCCTCTCCTTAAGGTGGGGTTTGAGAGGTCAGCAGTGGATGTGAGGAAGACAGGTTTTATAGTGAGGGGTTTCCAAATGGGGGATGTGGTGGGCAAAATAGTCAGGGTTACAGGAGCAGAACATAAGCATAACAAGTTAGTTATATCAATCCCCTGAAACAGGCATGATTGCAAGATGGTAGTAACAACAAGTAGTCATAACAAGGTAGCTATAATAGCCCTTTTGAAACAAAGCTAGGGTTGTAAGATGGTTATTAAAATTTTGAAACAAAGACGTGGTTGCCATTCCTGGCATAGGCCATACAGAACCATTTTAGTTAAGGTTACAGGTCAAGCAAGGTTACAGGTTGAGCATAGCCCAATCCTTGAGAAACAGAGATTTAATCAAAAACAGGAATGAGCCTAGTTTGTCTTTACTATAAGATTTGCTTTTAAGCCTAAGATGGAGGCAGGCTGGTTCTTCAGTTCTAGGTCGTCCTTGGCTATACATCAAGGTCCCAGCCAGTCTGGAATACTTGAGACTTTGTCTCAGAAATATGAAGAGAGCCAGTGAAGTAGTTCAACAAGTAGAGATCTGTCTTTTTTCTGTCTATGCCATCCCCAGGACACACATTGTTCTTTACACGTGGCCTTTGTGGGGTCCTATAATGTCATTTTGTTTGCAGAATTTTATATTCTGTTTTTGTTTGTTTTTGGTGTTAGGGAGTGGACCTAGAGCCTTGCCCATGCTAAGCACAAGCCAGTGAGATACATACCTACCTTAAAAAACTGTGAGTTTCAGGATCCAAAAACCTAGAAATACCTCTTTGGCTCCAAATTGTAAAGAAAAACATTTTTAATAGCTTTTCAGTTTCTCTGAGTACTGTATATCATGAACATTAGTTATTATTCTCTTCTCTTAGAGAGTTAGTGGGAATTTCAAAAGCATTGAGAGGTATAGAGTTAGAGGATTTCTAGAGCTTTCCTTATGTTCCAAATGATTGCATGGAATTTCCAGGGCTGCTGGATCGGGACCCATCTGTTTTCCAGAGGTCACTCTCTTCGTAGTCACATATAAACCTCCACTTACTCATTCTACGGAAACCTAAAAAAAAGAGTGGCTGCCTCTCTTTTTTTGCTTTTGCTTTATTATTATTTTTTTCTTTGATTCCTAGGTTAAGAAAGAGCCAAATACATTTAAACTACCAAACTCAACATTTTTGAACAAAAAAGAAACTGTAGAATCATGCACCTGAAGTATTTGTTCATGTCACCTGTTGAACAGGGGAATGTATTCATTTTTAAACTAAACCAATACCTTCTATGGCAGTCATGGAGATGTGCCTTTAAGAGGGTCTGCTGCGGGTATGTAGCAGAGTGACAACCCCAGCTGCTGCTTCTTTGGATCCACTGTGGCATGTCCTCTTAGTCACATCCCTCTGGGCTGTTCCCCGCCAATACTGTAGTGGTCCTGGGACACCAGTGCTGGCCCAGCCTTTGGATCAGTAAGCTCATGGGAAACTTTTAGGTGGGCATTCCCTGTCAGTCTGGCAAGTCCTTGAGCTTCTCTGGGTTCTGAGGCTCTTCTCAGCCAACCTTTCCTTTTCTCCTTCAGAGAGCTCGATCTGGCTTCTCTCCTTGTCCACCTCTGCGCCCGTCTCCCCTGTTGCTTCTCGGGTTTTATGCCCATGCATTTCCTTCGTAGCAGCTGCTTCTCTGAGCATCTGAATCCACACATGCGCACGTTGTTGAAAACAAACTTATCCAGGAAAGCTTACAACAAGACGACACCACCCTCTGTCCCCTCCCTGTTTTTGCCTCTCTACCATTTTGTCATGTGGGGAACTATTTCCAACAATTTCCTTTTACTTAGCTCTAAATGTTTATACTTCCAAAATAATACAACTATGCCATATTGTTTATTTGTTACATATTCTGCTAGCCATTTGCATATGTGTGTAAATATATGCACAATATTCGTTATTTGTTATGTTACCATAATGTTTATGTTATATTTTTCATTAAGACATATTTGATCTACAATAGACTGCTTATATTTAAAGCAAACAGCTTGATAAGTTTAGACAATATATATACATACACTACATAACTATCATGCCACTCAAGATAAGCAGCACTGCTGATTGCTGTTGGATATTGATTTATCTCACCTTTTGTTTTCTAAGCTTTCTTTTCTATTCTCAATAAATAAAATACACTTGTACTCTTATTTCAATTTTATCAAACTTTTTAAAACAGACTTTCACTATGTTACCCACGTTGGCCTGAACTTGTTGCAATCCTCCTGCCTCAGCCTCCTAAGTGTAGGAACTGAAGGACTGAGCCATCATGCTTACCTTCTCCATCAACTGTTGACACTATCTCTAGTCTTACTCTGTGAGGTACAATTGTGAGAGTGCTTCCATCTTTTCCATCTCTCTGCTCATCCCTATCCCAAACAACACTCAATTTATTCCACTAAGAAAGAAAATGTGAACTTCGTTCTACAACTAGACCTAAGGAATTTTTGTGACCTGTAGTTTGGCACCAAAAACTGAAACTGATCAACAGAGCTTACAAAATTATGACCATGTAAAGATACACCACTGTCTTATTATATAGAACCATATGACTACATTTTTATAGCCTCATGTCTTTGTTATTTCTGATCGCACCTCCTTTCCATTCGAATCTCTTGTGTTGCCTTTTTTTCTCTCTGCAGCATGATATTTTAGCTTTTAAAGGTAATGTTAAATTTGTGGGATCTTTCTGTTTATACATTATCTTCTCAGACACCTACATTTTAAAGCTCTTGTTCTACAAATTTCAAATGAGACCTATGCTCTATATGTATATTGAATATCTGCATAGTCATGCTTCCTTTATCTCCCAATTAGCTTGCTTCTTGAACTTCATGGTTTTTTGTTTGTTTGTTTGTTTGTTTTTTAGTTTACTGTCTTAATTTCCTGGAATGACTCCATAGGAAGAGTATGTGAAAGATAAATTTACAGAGTATTCATGATTAAGAATAATGTGTGTGTGTGTGTGTGTGTTGTGTGTGCATGCATGTGTGTATGTGTGCATGTGTGCACACGTGTGTAGAAGCCAGAGTCAACCTTGGGTGTTCCCCAGGATCTGTCCTTTTTTTTTAACAAACAAAGAAAAAAACAGAATCTCTCAACTGGGGCAGTATGAAAAATATTGGTGTTAGTTTTTCCTTAAAAGTTTGGTAGAATTCAGTAGTAAACCCATCTATTCATGGGAATATTTTCGTGGGAAAATTATTGCTTCAATCTTTTGTTTGTTTCAGACAGTTTATTCTATTTTATTTGCAAGTATTTTGTCTGCACAGATGTTTGTGCACCATGTGTGTGCCTAGTGTCCTAGGAAGTCAGAAGAGGGCATCCCATCCCCTGGAGCTGGGGTTAGGGATGGTGTGAGTCATCGCTGGGTGCTGGGAACTGAAACTGCTCCTCTCCGGGAACAATCAGTGCTCTCTCCAGGAACAATCAGCGCTCTTTAACTGTTGAGCCGTCTCTCTAGCACCTTTGTTCCCCTCTAGGGCAGCTTAAATGGTTTATGTCTTCTAGGTTTAATTTTGGAACGTCATGTTAGTTTAGAAGTTTATCCATTTTTTTCTAGACTTCCAGATTTCTTCGGAATACATTTTTTGAAACAAACCATTCCCTAATGATCTGGATTCCATGCAAGTCTATTGTAGCAACTACCTTTTCATCTCTAATATTGGAGAGGAAATTATTATTTGGGTCTTTTCTTTCTGTTACCTTGGCTAGAGATTTGTCAACATTGTTAATCTTTTCAAAGAACCAACTCTTTAATTCTATACATTGCTCTTTAAGCCATTATTCAATTAGTTCTTGCCCTAGTCTTTGTTATTTCTTACTACTCATTAGAATTGCCCTTTTTTATTTTTCTATAGCCTTGAGTGAGTGATTTATCTGGGATTCTTCTGTTTTTGAATGTGAATGCTTGTAGCTACAGTCTCTCCTCTACAGATTGCCTTGGCAGGGTGCAGAGATCCTGTTTAGTTGTGCGCTGGTGTTGTCATTTGATTCCAGGAATTTGTCAGTTTCTTCCCTGATTTCTTCAGTGATGCTCTGTGAATTCAGAAATGTATTATTTAGTCTCCATGTAATCGTAATTGTGCAGTTTACGAGGTCATTGTCACTGCTGATTTCTAGTTTTATTCTACCAAGTTCTGATAAGATACAGGAAATTATTTAAAACATTTTTACATTAACTAAAGAGTTGCTGTGTGGTTTTTAACATGATAAGTTTTAGAGAGGTTCCATGAGACACTGAGAAGAATGTGTATCTTCTACTGTCCAATGATGTAAGTTGTATTGATCTTAAACTCACTATATGGTCCAGGCCAACCTTGAATTCATAGCAATTCTTGTGTTTCAGCCTCAAGTGCTGGGGTTTCAGGCATGTGCTACCATGCTTAGTACTGTAATAGGATTTTAGGAAGCATAGTAATTCCATTTGTGTTTTTGTGCTTGCAGCGTGCTAATCCTCATTGAAATCTGTGGTCCAGTAATACTGTTATTACTTCAGTTGTGTTCCCATGCATGAACAAAAGAGATATGTGGGTGGCCTGATCCCCCAATAGCTCAGGATGTCCTTATTTGGACCAAGAGTCCTTTCAGAAGTAATCAATTTAAAATAAGGTCATTGAGCTGACCCTAACCCAAATCGTTGGTATCCTCAAACAAAACAAAACAAAAATGTGTGTGAGAGAGAATTCGACTTCAAAATAAATGTGTGTAGAAGGAAGATGACATGAGGCAACAAAGGGAGATGGCATCTATGGATGAAAGAGAGGGGCATGGAACAGATCCTTCCAAAGGAACCCTCAGAAGGAACCAACCCTGCTGGCACCCCATTCGGATGTCTAGTCTCCAGAACTGTGAGACGATGTTTCTGAGAAGTCCAGTTTATGTAAATATTTCAGCAACATTTCCAAGACAACACAGGAGTGATGTTAACCTAAAGGAAATGAAGGCAGAAAGGTTAAATAACTAGCTCAGTGTTAGAAGGCCAATAAGTGGAACAAGAACATGGGTAGCCCGGCTCCAGAGTTGCTCGAAATGGCTAAGATATTTGACCTGTCTTAACTCAGTTATTTTAGACAATACATCATGCTCTAACCCTCCTATCAATCTTTTTCCACACAGTGCAGGCATATCATGAATAACAACAAACTCGTGTAAAAACAACACCACCTAATACGTAAGGTGAACCCTTCTATTGGGCACTTCTCATGAGCTAGGTACCACATCACAGTTGATGCTACAGAGAAGAAAGTGTTCTGGTCTCTGTCTAAGAGTTCACCCCTTAGGAAAGGAACACGGCCCTCTAGCAGCACAAAGGGCTCTGTTCACATGTATGGAGGGCAGATGAATCCAGTTTTCCTGGGAGAGGCAAAGACCTGCATGGAAGGTCCCACAAAGAAGATAATTTTGAGTTGGGTATAGATACTTGGGAAGAATTTAGTAGGTTGTAGTAGAATATCATTTCAAGGTGTGTTACTTTTGTTCATGTTGCATTTGTTTATCTCTGTGAAGCTGTGTTTGCGTAAAACACCTGTTGGTCTAATAAAGAACTGGCCAATAGCAAGGCAGGAGAAAGGATAGGCAGGGCTGGCAGGCAGAGAGAATATATAGAGGGAGAAATCTGGAAGAGGGAGATCTAAGACCTAGGAACCAGAGAAGGAGGAGGGCATCAGGGGTCAGCCACCCAGCCACCCAGCCACCCAGCCACATAGCCACACAGCAAGCCACAGAGTAAGAATAAGAATTACAGAAGTAAGAGAATGGGAAAAGCCCAGAGGCCAAAGGTAGACAGGATAATTTAAGATAAGGAAAGCTGGCTAGAAACTAAGCCAAGCTAAGGCTGGGCATTCATAATTAAGAATAAGCCTCCATATGTGAATTTATTTGGGAACTGGGTGGCAGCCCCCCCAAAAGAATAATAAAACAACAATAGTAGGTAACTCAGTAGAGAAAGCTTTAGAAGTAGTTTTGTTTTGATGAACATAGTTTGTATGTAGACAGTGACAGCTCTAACTTTTAAGAATCTACGGATGAAAGATAAACATCAAACCTCCAGGCAAATGCTTGGCAATACTACTTCATTAGTATGTAGAGAACGGTTGTAAATAATGTGTTTTCTGCTTTTCACAGTTATTCTACAAAAGTCATTGGTTTAAAGTTTAATAGGCATGCCTGACCTGCCAGGGGACAGTCTTGGAAACTTTCATTGGATTCAGGTTAATTGATTCTGTACTGGTTGAATCTGGTGAGGAGGCTGATTAAAATCTAAGCATTGAGGTAACATTAGGGAAGAAGTAGGTGGCAAAACTGTAGTCCTTGGGTGTAGATCTGGACCATGGCTGTGTTTTGTCTGAACTTAACAGCATCAGCCAGCACTCAAATGCAGGAGCTTTACCATAGCATTCAGGACTTTTGCCTTTTACTTGAAAGATGTCAAGCAGTCGGTAATGCTGGGTCTGTATTATTACAGTAGTTTATTTTGTGTATTTGTCTGGGTGGGCTATCCTTTGCTAACAATAGACCCAAGCATCTAAAGAATCAATAAAGAAAAATTTTGTTGTCATTCAGGCATCCATTTTCCATAAAGTGCAATAGCTAGAGAGATGGCTCAGTCAATAAAGTGCTTGATATGCAAATATAACAACCTATAAAACTAGCACTCATATAAAAAAGCCAGGTGCAGTGGTATGCATGCAATCTCAGTACCAAAGAGGCAGAGATACTAGGATCCTGGGGGTTTGTTGGTCAACCAATGTAGGCAATCTTAACTGCCAGTCTAGTGAGAGATCTTGTCACAAAAAGATGGGGAGCAACCAAGCAAGACACCCGACATTGAACTAAGACCTCTACACACATGTCCATACATGAGTGTGCACCCTCTGCAAGTACCACACACACACACACACACACACACACACACACACACACACACCCCTGCACGAATATAAAAGATAATAGAACTCCAAGAAACACGAAAACACAGTTGCTTAAATAAAAGTTTGTTTCTTCCTCCCATAAATCGAAATCCATAGGATTCAGGGAAGCTCTAAGCCATGAGATTATCCAGGAAGGCAAGCTCCTTCTATCTGCAGATATGCTGTCCTTGAGTAGTTACCCTGGTCCACATGATTGGAGATGATTCACCGTTATCAACAGTAGGGTGAAGGAAAGAGGAAATAGAAGGCAGAATCAAGAAGTCCACCACACCCCTTCCTTCTACTTCTATCCTGTTAGCCCAAATGTAATCATATGACCCCTAAAGCTCCAGGCTCTGGAAAAGGTGAACTTTGGGGGGCAGCTATGTGCCAGCTGTGATGTGGAAAAGTCAATTAGTAAGAGAATACGAGGGACAATTATCAGTGGGCTACAGCCACTTACTGTTTGTGTAGCTTTGGAAAAATACTTAATGTCTCTGCACTCTTGTTTTGTTTTATGAACAATTTGTAATAATACCTTCACTTATGCGTTAGGAAATGGTTTGGCTACAAATAACAGAAAACCTACCTGCAGTGGAGTAGGTAAAGAGGAGTTTAGCTTTCTTCTATAATAAGAGCTCTGAAGGCAAATTGATGTTTATCAACTTGATGACATTTGGGAAAATATTTTTATGAACTGGTTTTGGCAATCATTTAGCCTTAACTATTGTATCCAAATTCAGTTATCTTTTACCTTTATCAGAAAAAAGAAACATCTTCCAAGCTTGTGGTCTTTCAGATATAAATCTATATAATCCCATGAGTTATGGAATCATCCGGATAACCCTGCTTTTAGGGATGAAGCAGGAGGGTTTTGAGTTGAAGGCCGTCCTGGTCTATAAGTGAGAACCTGTGTTAAAAAAAATTCCCCCAAACCTAACCAAACAAAGATGGAGTTATACAATCATTCTGGACCTCAGTTTCCCCATCTCTTACATGAGATGCTGCTATTTATATTTTGGAATGTTTGAGAATTGATGAAATTAGTCAGTAAAGTGCACCACCCGGCACAGCAGCTGCTCTAAAGGTTACAGGGCTTACTATTCAAGGAAGAAGGATTTTGGAGAGTTCTGTGTTTGAATCCTAGTTCAAACCCATGTGATTTTTATGAGTTGCTTCCCTCTCTGAATGTGTTTCCTCATCTTGAAAGGCAAGGATGATAGTGCTTTCTTGACAGGGTTACTGTGAAAATCAAGTAAAATGAAGTACTTGCGGAGAGAGAAATTCTTTCCATGTTAATGTAAGATCCACCTTGCACTGACTTGCAGTGAAGAGTAGAGAATGCAGATGTTGGGTCTATGCTGCTGAGACAACTTCTTCCAGCACACTCCATAGGGTCGAGCCTATCCCATGCCGAGTAGAGCAGATATGTAGGCAGGACAGGAAAGTCGCACACAGGGCATCCAGTAGAGGAAGTGTAAGTGCCAGCTGACCCTTCTTCTCTGCCCTAGGCAGTCAGCTGGGAAGCAGTGGTGAGCTAATGGACTGAGGTGACAGCGGTCTCTGACAGGGCCCTCTGAGTGACTATCCCAACAGTCAGTTCCTGTGGCAACAGAGGACCCAAGATTTGTCTCTGCAGGATAGCTCTTCCAACACATTGCCAAGCAGCTGTAACGGCATAGGAAGATGAGTCACTTGGATATGGTAGACAACTTCCTGAAATACAAGGACGCTGGAGGTCATGATTATCTGTAAAATATTTGTTTCCTATGAGCAAATATGGCCAAATAGAGGAAGAGAGCCATCCTTCCCCATAAGTATTGAGGAAAAAAGATACTGAAGTATAAATGTAAATCATTTAATGTTTATTCCAACAAGTCTACTCCATACTCCTTTTGTCTCTCCATTCCTCCTCTCCTCTTTCCTTTCTTTACATCTTTCTTCCTCTAATAAATTCTACATTTTATAATAGCTTTATTAAGATATGATTTATTATATCAAGATGACAAATTTTGAAAAAATCTTAAGACAAAGTCTCATTATGTAGCCTAAGCTGGCCTAGAACTTAAAATTTTCATGTTCCCAAGTGCTGGGATGACAGGCATATGCCAGCATGTCCAGTTTGACTTATGTATTATGAAATGTGCATACTGAATGTCCATTCAATAGCAATACTATCCTGGTCATGCCTGGGCTCATCTGAAATATACGATTCAGTGAATTTTAGTATGTTAACAAAATGTACAATCATCACCAATACATAATTTTAGAATATTTCATCACCCCCCCAAAGTAAAACTTGTGCCTGACCAGTCATTGCCTTCTATCACCCCAGACATCCATAGATCTACTTTCTGACTCTCTAGGTTTGCCTATTCATGATATTTCATATAAATAGACTCATATAGTACATGGCACACTTCTTTCACAAAGTGTGCTTTCAGAGTTCATCTACATTGTAGCACGCATCAGCACTCCATTAAGTTTTATAGTTGGGTCATTTATTCTTGCATGGTTATACCACACTGTGTTCATCAGTTTGTTAATGGATAAATAGTTGAGCCTTTTCCATCTTTCGACTATTATAAATAACACTGGTTGAAAATTCATGTACATACATTTGTGTAGATATGTTTTGTTTCTTTATTCTATTGTAAGTTATGCAGTAACTCTGTGTTTAGCCTTTTAACAAACTGGAAAACTCCTTTGCACAGTGGTTGTACCACTTTACGTTCTGTGAATGAATTTTCTCCCCACCCCAACCTTCACTTCCTAGGGCTCTATTTGCAACCATTGTGACACATTTCCTCACCTCATTAGACAGATAAAAGATGGAATTTGTGCTTAGCTACTGAGAGGACTACGAAGCATTGGTTCTGAGAGGACATTGAGAGGACTAAGGACCATTGGGAAGGCCTGTTCTGAGATCACTAATAACCATGCCCTCATTTCTTGCTTTAAAGCAATTTTCATCATCTTTCCCAAATACTGAAGGATAGAAGCTCCAGCTAGAAGTGGACAATTGCTCAAAAAAGCAATTTGTTAGAACAGGCAAATGTCCAGTAGTATTAAGTTACTCTGTTTGACCATTGAAAACAAAGTTTGTGAACAAGGTCAAAAATCCATCAAGTAGTCTCACATGCCTTAGGCAGGAAAGGACCTAGCATGGAGTTGTCTGGTTCCAGGCCACTTGCTGAGGTTTCCTTTTTCTTCTAGCATGGACTATTGGTTAAAAACTCTAAATTGCTGGAGGTGAGTGAGCAAAGACTTGCATGGCCTTCTTCTTGGAACTAAAGGGAGCTGCTCCCTCCTCTTGTAGTAGACACTGACGCCATAAAGAGGTGACAGAGACACTGAAGTCATAAAGAGGCTGTCTGAAGTCCTGGGGAGGGTGTGGAACTGAGTTAGTCATTTCACTTGTGTGTTCTATTTTATTTATTTATTTATCTAGTACCACACTCACCTTGACACGGTGACAGATCTGTGGTCTTGGGAAATTTTGCCTCAAGTTCTCTAGATAAAAAAATTTTTCCTGGGTCAATTCAGAGAATTTTTTTAAAAATCCTCCTTTTGCATGAATGATAAAGGTGGGAACAACGGGATGCCTCGGCCTTGGATTTCCTGTGCGGAGGAACTTCCCAGGAAAAAGTAATTACCCTGCAGTTGCTCTTGGAAGTGGGAGAAACTGGTAAAAAAAAAAAAGCTTTTCTCTGAAAGGCTACCTTTTCTAACTTAGGCATTGGTCTGAAGGATGGAGATGGGTTTGTAAGATGAAAACCAGGTGCCTGACAGTCTGATTCTATTTAGTTTCTGGAATTGTATTCCAAAGAAACTAAGTGGAATCTTGCTTTCAGGTATTCTGGAAACTTCTCTAGGTTTTTAACAAATTTCCTGGATTGTGAAAATCACTCACATACTTAGAAAATAATAATCTATAACAGTGCACCTGTTCTGCGTGCTCTGGGGAGAAGGGAGCTGGCCCAGTTGTTACTTCCTGGTTGAGGACTGAGGATAGGGTATTTTAAAAGTTGGGGAGAAACTGATGCCAAAGCTACTTATTTTCCTAGAATCAAGAATTCAGGGCCAATCTAACATTTAAAAATTTTTTTTGTGTGACGATTATCTATTGTCGCAAAGAGTTAACTATTAACTCTTCTCCTAGTGGAGGATGAGGGCTGGAAGGGGAGGGGAAGGTGGTGGTTGAAGAAGTTACAGCCAGTGTGAAGGTCTGGGGCAGTCCCGAATCCAGGAATCGGACATCCCTGGTCGTCATTCCAGTATGTATAATCCTTTTGGAGCTTCAGAAATATTAAGACAATTTATATTAAAAGCTTTTTCATTATGAAAACCACATTGTTAATCTACTAGCTGGAGGGAGGCCATTGATTCACCAAAAGTTAATGAGTTCATAGATAGAAAATAGGAATGTGCTTAGCATATTTGTAGCATTATAACAGAAGTATGTGGGACGTAGAATGCTGTAACTATATTGATTATTTTAAAAGAAAACATTCTAGATGTCAAAGTAGATATAAAAGCATTTCTTTGCCTGATAAGCAATTAAACACATAAAATTCTGGAAGAGATTGTATAATCTTGTTTGGTAAATAATTGTCTTGCCAAGGATAGAGATATTAATGGTCGTAATGTGTCTTCT
The DNA here is from genome assembly GCA_001675575.1 of Neotoma lepida. Classification (NCBI taxonomy): domain Eukaryota; kingdom Metazoa; phylum Chordata; class Mammalia; order Rodentia; family Cricetidae; genus Neotoma; species Neotoma lepida. The sequence continues at coordinate 104,219 of LZPO01017479.1, forward strand.
ATTGAAATCTAAGACATTTTATTTTGCAAGTGAGATTGGAAATCTATATAAATTTGCATAATTGCCAATCTCACTGAAACAAACACAGAAGAGGCTTTGAAAGTATCCCAGATGGTAGAGTGCTTGCCTAGCAGGCATCAAGCCCTAGGTTTGAAACCCTGTACTGCATAAACAGGGTGTGATGACACACACCTGTAATCCCAGAAATGGGGAACAGGGACAGCAGTGGGAGGTGAGGACTAGAGGCAGGAGGGTCAGGAGGAATTAGAGGCCATCCTAAGCTACATAGCTAGTTGGACGACACCCTGAGATATAAAATACTCTGCCTCAAAAAATAAATGTTAATTATAATGTATATTGCTTGTATGTAGCCTTCATAAATATAGTCACTGATCACAGTATTAACACTAAAATCAGGATGCATAGTCTACCAGTCTGCCATTTATTTTGCATGCATTTCTTGAATGCCTACTGTGTGCAGGTACTGAACTGTTTCTGGTTTATGACAATGAGGTAGCAGAATCACACTTGGAGATCATAGATAATCCATATTAAAAATGGAAACTAACTCAGAAAATCTGGATTATCTGATTGTAGTATTATAAATTATGACTAGTTGAAGCTATGTCTTTTGATTGCATTTAATTGGGAAGTACCTTGTGGCAAAATGTCAGTATTGGTACCTAACAAAGGTTCCTACATAGGCATAAAATAGAGTGCACAGCTGTGGTTTATGGGTTTTCCTCCAAGTCCCTGAAGCCTACAGTTTAGAACTGGCTTACATTCCAAAAGTTTGTTTACAAATGACTTGTTAAGTGGTTGATTTTCAAAGCCAAACAGCAAAAATCCATTTAACCTGTAAAGTAGCTGAAACAAAGCCCTGGCGTTATAATTAAAAGGAGAGTCAACATTAAACAGTGTTTGTGAGGCTGAGGGCACTCAGAGTTCACTCTGGAGTTGCAGTGTACATTTTCCCTTGAAAGGAGAACATGCCCACAACTCAGAGATAATCAGGAGGCCCATCACCTAAATAGGAACAGGTTCAGGGTGCGTGGTGGCCTATGATTCTATTGTGTAAGGATCCCTCTGTAAGATGAATTCACAATCATAAATACAAAATAAGGTATGAGACATTGAAAGAAAGCTGTGTGAGCTAAGATGTCTGAAATCTAAGCTTTATTAGCAGTCCAATAAAATCTGCCTCATACAATAGGGTCCTGCCAAGGGTAATGACCGATGGATGGGAGGTTGAATCAGGAGATGAAAAATAGCTTGGAGCAATTAGGGAGCATGAGAGGTAAACACAAGCCAGTGTAGGGGAATGGGGCACTTTACAGCTGGGTTGGTTGTTCCTGGACCAGGAAAAGTGTCACCTTGGTCCAGTCAAGGTTAATGGCAGGTTGTTTGTACCACAGACCTTCAGGAGCAGCAGTTGGGTCCATACATATAATTAGAATCTGTGAACGGATGCACGGGGCTTATTCTAAGACTGACACGAGATGAGAATGGAGACAAATTCTAGAGCTGAAGTAGCACGGAGTTCAGGTTAGCTCCATATTTGCTGCCATTAGGGAGAGAAAAGAAATGTGGTCAGCAATAGGACAGAGGACTGTGAGGGAAGAAAGAGGTCCACCCTCACCTACAGCAGATGGAACAGAGATGCTCCAGGGCAGGTATGTAAGAAAGGGTGGTGTTCCAGCCAGTCCAGAAGGACAGTAGGGTAAAGTAGGGCAAGGACATGTCAGAAGCCACGCATGAGACACAGCCTGTAATTATGAAGAATGATAGCACTCAACCAGGCCAGAGCATGACGAACTAAAACAAGGCTGGCAAACCCCAGGTGAACATGTAATAGACAAGACTTAGGCCCTGAGAAACGATTAAATGAGAGTTTGACTTCTTACACTAGAGAAACTTGAAACAAAGCTAGCTAGGAGATATTGAGTCTGCATCGGAATGTCACACAAAGCCATTAGAACATGAACTCTTCCTCTTGCGGTCAGTCCAAGAGGCTCTGGACACCAGCCTTCTCCACTAGCTCACACATGTGTGCTTCATGCATGCCCCAGGCCAGGATTCTGAGAAGTCTGACCAGAGTGTTTCCTACTTAATATTCTAAATGTTCTGGTTCTGAAAGAAATGCCAAAGTTCTTATAATAGTATAATGTCCTTGGCATCTGGCTCTGCTCTCACAGACGTTGTAGTACACTGGGTTCCATAGGGCTAGCACCAGGGCAAGTGAGAACCGATTGGGCACTGGATGACTCTGTGACTTGCTGACAAAACTCTACCCTTGGCCCAAGGAGAGCTTAAGAAGCCGATAGGAAGTACACCATAATACACAGTCTTTGTGGAAATCTGCTGGGGGAAGAAGAAGCACTGGCCGCTTCGGCCAACTTCAGAATTTTCCAAATTGTGTTCAGAGAGGTAAAAGACTGTGTCTGCTAAAGAAAAAGGAAAAATTATCTGCTAAGGAAAATAGTTTGTTATCAGAGAGAAACGAAAACCTAGATCCCTCTCAAAGGAAACAAAAAGGAAGTCCCAGAGTTCCCATGCACCTTGCTTTGCCCCTTTTCTGAGTATCACCCTAAATTAAAGGAGAACATCCTGCTTAATCCATTGGTGGTGTTGCTGAGGGAGCCATGGGACCACACTGCTGCCGTGGGTGACACACAGGAGTTGCTGCCTACAGAGCTGAAGACAAACCTCACGCAGCAAGAAGGGAGTCGTCAAGTGCTGAGTTCTTGCACAGCTCTCAGGGATTTGACCTGACTGGGGCACTGAGGGAATGAAACAGGAACAGAAACACACAGACAGAAAAGATGGGATGGCGTAGAGTGGGCTCTCTGATAGAGAAGCCCGAAGCACCCCGAAAGCTCAGCCTGTTTATTAAAAGTTGAACAGAGAAGTGGTGTTATTTCACACGGCTGAACAAGGAGGTGGGGTTATTACATACAGATAAACAAGGAGGTGGGGTTATTACATACAGATAAACAGGGAAGCAAGGTTACATACAGCAGAACAAGGAAGCAGTCTCAGCTAATCTCCATAGAAACAGTATGATGTCTTTATCACTATTGAATATGCCTTTAGGTAGCCCCATCTTATCAACAGCTAAAGTGTCTGCTAAAGTGTGCAGGGAAATTTAGAGTGGGCTCGTGTTGGTGCACAGCACAAATTAGTTGTGTCCAATGCAGTTTATACACAATAACTGGTGTTCTGTCATCTTATACTGCTCTGTAGTTGCACAAAATACCCTGCAGCTAGCTGTTCTGTTAATGTTCTGAACACTCCTAAGTAAATATAATTTTTTAATTAAAAAAGTATCAATTAAAACGCCATTTACAATTAGGTGTAATGGCTTAAACTTTTAATCTCAGCACTTGGAAGGCAGAGGCAGGCAGATCTCTGAGTCTGAGGCCATCCCAGGCTACTTAGAGAGTCTGTCTTTGTCTCTCTCTCTCTCTTACACACACACAAAACCATCTAAAATATTGAATAATGATAAAAAAGCATGGGCATGGTGGAACACACTCATAATATCAGTACTTGGGATGCTAAAGTGGGAATATTGTCACAAATTCAAGACCAGCCTAGAATATGTAGTGAGTTCAAGGCTAGCATAGGCTATAGACTGAGACCTTATATCAAAAAAAAAAAATGTTGAAGAAAGAAAAAACAATATGGATTTAGAGTGCAAAAAAACTAACCAAATGCCAGTGTATTGGTAATCCTGTATCCTGAATCTATGGTCGCACACTTTGTGAAGGGATCCCAAGGCATCTTTCTTACTCAAGAATTGTTTTTCAAATAAGAAACTGAAAATGTAGTTTCTCGGTCATTCTCTCAGCCAGAAAAACAGAAGCCACTTCAAGTTTTCTGACAGAAAATATTTGTAAAGACTTGGTTCTTTCAAAATGGAAGAACTCAAAAACCAAACACATACCCCAGAGGTGAGCATACAGGAAGCCCTCCAACAGATTTGAAGGACGGGGAGGAAGCTGCGCTATCAGAGCCTAGGACCAGGTTCCTCTAATAGGAACACCACAGTGGAGCCTTCTGCTTGGAGCAGAGACCACAGAACAGACACGGCGGCTAGTGTTAGACAGGGATATTGGCTGGAAAACATGCCCTGACTTCTCGCCCTCCGCTTTTTATCCTATTGTTGAGGGCATTCCATTGGCTGCATCTAGCTAGTACCAGAAGTCAAAGCAACCTGGGAAGTGTAGTTCTAGGCAACCAAACAGGATCGTGGCTTGAGTACAGTGGCTTGAGTACATACATAGCAACTAGACTCCACACGACAGAATAAGCAAATTTTGTATAATATGCAGTGTTACTAAACCACCTTGAAACTAGTAGGTTTTTCTACAATAAACATTGCATTATTTTGATAAGGTGATTAGAAAATATTGCTATATTATCAAACTGGGAGTAGTGGTGCATACCTTTAATCCCAGCACTGGGGAGGCAGAGGCAGGCAGATCTCTGTGAGTTTGAGGCCAGCCTGGTCTACAGAGTGAGTTCCAGGCTAACCAAGGGCTACATAGTAAGAACCTGTCTATAAATCAATCAATCAATAAATAGCCAGCAAGAAAATACTGCTGTACAATCAGTGACATGCATGAACTTAAATTTCACTATTTCAGTGACCAGCGGGTCATGGGTCCCAGCGTGGAAGTTGCTGCTCTTCTTTTGTTTCTTGGAAATAACATGACTGTCAAATCGCCTTCTAAATAACTCTGGTTATGACCACAGACTGGTGCTGCTGCCTGCCTTGGTCAGAGAGGCTTCTTTTTTGCAATGGTAAGCAGTGACTACACAGACTCCTAACTGGCCAGAGTACTTAGAATCAATGAGTGTTGAGCACTCAGACATAAATGAGACATTTACATCACCCCCGTGAAGGTGCAGGGAACACTGCAGAAGAAGATGCAGGAAGAGTGTAAGAGAGGAAGGATGGAGGGGGAGGGTGTGGAATGCTGATTTCCAGGCATGACATGACTCAGAGCAGCTGTGATTGCCTGCACGAAACTGGGCCCAGCAACACTGTCATACGACGGGGAAGAGGTCATGAGGCTCCCTTCCTCCCTCAGCGTTTACATGCAGGTAATAATTAATTTGAGGGGTACGAGTAGGGGAGAAATATTGTTTTCAGGGGTATGAGTAAGGGAGAAATATTGTTTTCAGGGGTACGAGTAGGGGAGAAATATTGTTCTCATTGGTATAACCACTAGTAGGGTGCCCATGATCCTGTAAACCACTCTAAAGAAACTCATTGGGCAACACATGTACAAAGACATCAAAATAGAAGAGAGACAAGTGGGGAAGAGAAACAGGATGAGTGTGAGAGAGCCAAGGAGAGGCAAAGGTGTGTGTGCACTCATGAATACATGATGTACACGTGCAAAAATGTCATAATGAAACCTATCACTATATATAATTGATATATGCTAGTAAGAAATTAACAAATCCAAAGATAAGTAAATAAAAGTAGAAATTAATTTTAATTATAAACATTATTTATGAAAAGATAGTCCAAACCCATTAAACAAAATTCAGAAGTTATAAAAGAATAAGCAGGGAAATTTCTTAGCCATACTCTGTCTCCCTAAGTAAGTGTTCTATTTTGTGTCTATAAACATTTCTATATCTCCATATTGTAATCTGTAGCTTTACCTTTTTCTATACACAGGAAATCTACACACACACACACACACACACACCCTCACACACACACACACACACACACACACACACACACACACAATGATTGTAGTATACTATACACTCTCCTCTAATTATCTAAACTTTAGAACCAATTTGGACCTATCAATATATAATGCCAAGCATATTTCTGCTCTGAGGAAACATAATGGGTGTGCCCATTGGGTCAGACAGGCACTCAGATGATGAATGGCTATAAATCATAAAGCTTAAAGATATCCAGTATTCAACCAGCCATGTAAAGAATTCTCAAGGCAATAATTCAGCAGAAACTTTGTCAGGTCAGCCAGCATGATTCAAGGGTTTGGAATGAGTCACTGGGGCTTGGGTTAAGTAGTCTTGGCTTAATCATATCACTTGGCATAAATGCAAGTCAGAGATTTAAATTCTGGTGGCTCAGTATCCCAGTGACTCACAAAAGCTGCCCTAGATACATTGTACTGGACACCAAGATATTGATCATATGGATTAAAGAGTATGTCTACACATGTATGGTTATGTATAAGTGCATGTGCATATTCACATACAGCTAGTCATACAACTTACACATGCACATACGCACAGGGGAAAATACATTTGAATATTTTTCAGGTCCCTGGAGCTGAAACTCAGAAATAATACAAGAAATTACAAAAACAAATCAATTAGAATTTTAATGTGTTCTGCCCATAAAAACACAAGAACACAAAAATATACATCAGGGGGAATATTTTAAAAAAGTGTAACAGATAAAGGGATGGCATCCTAACTGTATAGCACAGTCCCTGGAGGCCGCACACCGTGGTGAGTCACATCCTCACCCCTATGTCAGACTTGCTGTGGTATGGACACACATAGTGTGCTTGTCAGTTTCTCATTGTGGCAACAAAACACCCAAGATAAACAACTTAATGGTGGGAGGATTTACTCGGGCTCAAGGTCACAGAGGACTTCACTCATGGTCTGTTGGTGCCATTGTTTCAGGGCCTACCTGAGGCAGAGGAAAACTGCTCACTTTATAATAGCCAGGAAGCAAAGGCAGCAGCAGGAAGGGGCCAGGGACAAGATAAACCCTCCAAGGACATGGCTCTCAGTGAACTGCTTTCTCCAGGCAGGCTCCATCTCCTAATCATCCACGCGCTATGACTCACCATCACTCCTTTAGAGAAGAATTTATTGGTCTCATGATCCTATCACCTTCTGGTAGCATTACTAGCTGGGACTAAGTCTTCAATACGTCTTTTGTGAGGAATATTTCATATTAAGACTATAGCATGCTAGCCTTAGTTTCTTCATGTTGGGCCCAGTAGTCCTCCCTCCCGAATGAGCGAATGAGAAGCGTGACTGCATGAACATTGTGTTGTCCTCTCATGAACATTGTGCTGTCCTCTCTAGCCTTGTTTGGCCAAGCAGATGCTGAGAATAGGATCTGTTTACAAGGAGGTTAGAGAGATACATTGTATTTTACCACTGCCCTGGATGCTT
>LZPO01017479.1:111506-130640 GCA_001675575.1 Neotoma lepida
TTCAATAAACAGCATTCTTCCTTCAAGAGTGACCTATGTCTCTTGTGCTTTATTTNAGTCTCCAGACCCTTGCCTGCCCGCCTTGCAGTCCAAAGTGGTGTTAGGTGCCACATCTTCATCCATAAAATGGTGCCAACAGTAATGTATGTTTGGAATTTTGTGAGATGTGGTACAGATGTAAAGCATCTAGTTTTATCCATGGCACTTGACAAACAATAGGTGCTATTTACTAATGTTATTTTTGTTAATTGTGAGTTTAAATAAATGGAAAAAGCCAATTGTCACTAATAGATTAGCATAAGGTAAAAGTTCTTATTTAACTACTACTTTTTCTGAAATAGTTAAAAATATTAATGCCCAACACCACCGAGAATGTAGTAAAACCAGTATACCTTGCATGTCAGTAAGAGTGGAACTAACCATTTGAAAGGAAAACTGGGAATGTATGTTGTCATAAAATGTTTAGTTCTTTTTAATTTAGAAATCATGGTATTTAATTTCTTCATTAAAAACATTTAAAGAGAGAATATGCTATAAATTTAATTTTTTTGACATGATCTCTTGAGAACTGAGTAAGTCCAAAAGTAGCTAAATATATGTACAGTACCTGTAAAAATTTACTGTTTTGTGATATCATAACACTGCTTATGCAGCAGTACTAGGTGAGAATTCTCTGCTTATACAAAAATAGAAGCCTCTGCTGGGGGTGTAGCTCCTCTGGGAGAGCGCTTGGCCAGCAAACATGAGGCTCTGAGTTCAAATGTTTGTTCATTATTTTTAAAACCACATTGTCTAAGATTTATTTAATAGCACTTCATACCAATAAGAAAATTCTTTTCAAGAAAGTTGTCAAAAGCAAAAGTCTTAAAGAGGTGGCGCATATCTGTAAATTTCAGGACTTATGAGGATAAGGCAAGAGGGTCTTGAGGGCCAGCCTAGGCTACATAGCAAGACATTATTAAAAAAAGCATCATCAACAAAAGTCCCATGAAACTGGCATTCATTATAAGTAAAAATACCTATACCCAGTTGATTTCTACCCTACAAGTAGGTGGTTTAATTCCGTTTCACTTGCTCAAATATCCCCATGGATTTGGTAACTCATTGGTATCCTACCTTTCTTCTTCTTTTCTAAAAAAAAAAAAATGACAATACTTGTGGTTATGATTGTGGAGATACACATTTCTGGATGTGCGGTTTAAAGTACACCAAAGATGAGTGACTTTCTAAATTCTGTTATATTTTACACCCCATTCCAGGGCTGCTGAGTGTGCTTCAGGTTGGGCCGAAGTGGATGGACATTGACATGTGGTCTGTACTCCACAAGCATTGTGCCCTGGACGCCACAGGGGGAGGCAGAGTGTGCCAGGAGGAACTAGTTCCTTTCAATGTACACAAGATGCCTTACAGGGTCTTGATTGTTCATAATCTAAAGCTATGATCACTCCTAGTTACATTGTTTAAACTGGTTCTTTATCAGTACAGCTTGTCATATTGTAAGAAGGATAAAAAAGCACATTAACCATTTGCCCTGGGATTTAAAGTCTAAGCATTGTTCAAACATAGTTGAGTATTTAGCCTAATGACAAAGTCTTGGTGAGCAGATAGGCCTGGTAAAATAAAAGCCACAGCTGAAGAACCAGAGCTGAGAACAGAGAGACAGTTTGATAATTTGTTTATTACTCATGGACTTTGGAAAGTTATAAAAATTAACTCATGTATTCATTGTGAATTGAAATAATAGAAGGTTGATACATCTAGATATACTTAATTACTAAAGCTGTTGGCTATAGTTCTGCTGCTAAGTACTTTTAACCAAGTCCTGATTGAGATACTTTCAAGCAGATATTATTATTATCTATTATTATTGTATAATACATATTAAACGGGATGTGTCATCTTTAATGAGATACAGTTCCAATGCTGAGCCGTGTAAGTTGTGGGTTATTTCTAATTTACAAACATTACCAGTGTATGTCATTTTGTTTGTTGGAACAGGAACATACATAGATTCTGTAAACGACAGTCAAAGTGAACAGTTAACGTGGGAAACAGTGACTGTAGGGTGAAGGGGCTGACACACTGGGCAAAGGGCTAACAACACTCGGCTGGCTGAATCTCATGGACCTGAATAACGTGGAAAGGCTTAGGTTAGCAAGGAAGAGTGGGAGGAAGAGAGGAAGGGAGGGGAGGAGGAAGGACAGAAAGGAGGACAAAGCTGGGCTTGATGCAAAGAAGGTGTGACAACCTGATGTTTCCAGGATAATGACTTCCTGTTTGGGGGACATATGAATTTATAAAAGCAGGCTTTTTTCCCTCTTCTTTCTTTTTTTCTGGTGATGGTAAGGAAGTAAAGTGTGGAAGATGAGAGACTCTTCTTTAGGGATCCTAGGATTTCACTAAATAATTCCTGACTGACATGAGTATTGAAAAAAGTAATGGTCAGTAATTTTTTTCAGGCAATAGGGATGGAATCCAGGGCCTCGGGGCTGTGTGGTGCTCCCCCCTGCCCAGCTTAGCTCAGCCCCAAGATGGTGATCAATATTAAACAGGAAATCTTTAAAAAAAAAAAAACAAACAACTTGGTCCTTTGTGACTTTGGGTCCACTAAGAAGGGACTCAAGGATCAGGTGAGAATGGACAGGGCTCAGGCCTTAGCGTCTGCAAGGATCCTAATCCTAGAGAGTTTGGTTTTACTCACCTGAAGGAGCCAAGTCACAATGACACTGTGTCCAGCTGTGACCTGGCAGCTGAGTCTATGAAGATCTCAGACGGAATGAGAACCAGTAAGGTAGTACAGGCCAGCTGTAACCATTCCCAGATCATACGTGGTAGGTACAGCTTTGGGGCTGCCATTCTCTGTTTAGTGATGTGTGTGTGTGTGTGTGTGTGTGTGTGTGTGTGTGTGTGTGTGTGCACTTCTGTGATCAGGAATGGGGCTAGAGAAGCAGATCTACTGTGGTTTCTAAGTTTTATTTAAGCTTCAGAATTACACATCTTGTTTGTTAAATTTCTTTCTTTCTCCCTCCCATAAAAATACATTTTTCATAATATTTTTATTGGTTATTTGGGAATGTCACATCATGAATCCCGAGCACACTCACTTCCCAGTCCTCCCAGGTCCTCCCCTAAAAAGAGAAGGAGGAAAAGAAAAAAAGGATCCATTTGTGTTGCCCATATACTCACTGGAGCAGTCAAACTTCCGGTGGCCTTCCCCTGAAAGAGAACTGAGTCCTTCCCCACTCCACCCCCACCCTGCCACAAGCCATCAGTTGTGGAAAGTCACACTTCAGCATTTTTATCCCGATTTTTAATTTTTATCTTCGAAGGCTTTCTGTCTAGGCTGTTACTTTTTGTTGGGGTGGGTTGGGGTGGGGGTGGCAGTTGTCACAGAAGCCTTTCATGTCCCCCTTCCTCAACTGAGAGTCTGTTTATATTCAAACAGAACAGAGCATACATATTGTATTGTGGTAAACCCACAATAGAAAAGAAGGGAAAATTTCAAAATGTTTGTCAATTTTTTTCAATTGAAAATAGATTCTTCTCTCATACAATACATCTGGACCACAGTTTCCCCTCCCTCCAGCTCCTCACCTCCCTTCTTCCCCAGATCCTCTCCCTTCCATTTCCTCTTCAGAAAAGAGCAGGCCTCCAAGAGAGGACAGCCAGACAGGACAAAACAGGTACAATAGACAAACCAAAAGCCCTCATTTTGAGGCTGGACAAAGTAACCCAATAGGAGGAAAAGAGTCTCAAGAGCAGGCAAATGAGTCAGAGATGCACCTGCTTCCCCTGTTAGGAGTCCCACAAAAACACCAAGCTAACAGCCATAACTCATACACAGAGGACCAGGTGCAGACCCATGCAGGCTCCTAACAGCACACCTGAAAGCTCTAGAGCAAAAAAAAAGTAAGCATACCCAAGAGGAGTAGTCAGCAAGAAATTATCAAATTGGGGGTTGAAATCAATAAAATAGAAACAAAGAGAACAATACAAAGAATCAGTGGAACGAAGAGTTGGTTCTTTGAGAAAATCAACAAGATAGACAAACCCTTATCCAAACCAAAACGCAGAATATCCAAATTAATAAAATCAGAAACAGAAAGGGAACATAGCAACAGACACCAGGGAAAGCCAGAGAATAATAAGGACATACTTTAAAAGCCCTTACTCCACCAAATTGTTAAATTTCTAAACTGAGTCACTTTACAAATGACATCAGACAGATCTCAACAACCTCATCAGTTCTTTCTCCTCTTCCCTCCCTCCCTCCCTCCCTCCCTCCCTCCCTCCCTCCCTGCCTTCTTTCCTCTCTCCCTCCCTTCCTTCCTGCTTGCCTGTCTGTCTGCCTGCCTTTTCTTCTTCTGTCTCAGAGACAGATTTTTATTATGCAACCAAGGTGTCCTTAAATCCACAATTTTCCTGCCTTAACTTCCTAAATGCTAGGATTGTTGGATGTGCTGTCATGTATGAACATCCTTTTCTTTCTTCTTGAACAAAAGGACTTCCCATGACAGAAATGTATTTTTCCTAGATTACTAAAACCTGGAATACAGTAGTTGTGCAGTGCCTGTGAGGGTGATTGCTTGACTGAGTGTACAGTAGTTGTACATGTCTGTGAGAATGATTGGTTGTCTGAGTGTGCAGTAATCTTGTCTATGAGGGTGACTGCTTGACTGAGTGTAGTCTATGTGTTTTTATCTACAAGATGTAGAACCTAGGGTCAAATGTGATATCCTGATAAGACATCCATTATTTACCATCACACAAGACAGGGGACTCAATAGTAATGACAGTGAAACAGCTAACATCCATGAAAGTTCTGGTGAACTGGGCACCATGCCACACATTACAGGATTCAATCTTAACACCATCCACTTTTAAATTCATACAGACTTACATTACTTTCCTTTTTATTTTATTTTTTAATTTTAAAAATAATTTTTATATTTTATATGCATGAGTGTTTTACCTGCATGTGCACCACATGTGTGCCTCGTGCCTATGGAAGACAGAAGAGGGCATCAGATCTCCTAGGACTGGAGTTTTAGATGGTTATGAGCTGCTATGTGGGTTCTCTGGAAGAAAAGCAAGTGCTCTTAACCACTGAGCCATCTTTCCAGCCCCCTTTTTGTCTTTTTTATACAGTTGAGGATACGAGTAATAAAAAAAAAAAAATCAAGGAACTTGCCCACAGTAATGAAACAGTAGAAGAGAACTTTTGAAATACCCTCACAAATATTACACTACATTCTTAAACCCAAGGAAACCCCAAACCTTAATATACTCAATATATCTTATGTAGCTACATGCTGGCAGTTTTATATATGCAGATAAGTTGTTTTTGGTTGTTAAAGGATACTTCTGAGTACACCTCCCCCATGCATGAGGTATCTTATGGAACTATAAACCTAAGAAGCATGTAGTATCTCATTGAACTATAAATCTAAGGAAGACTGAACACAGAGGGCTCCTTAGCATAATGCAGTCTTGAAGCCCTTTAAGATCCTCTGGGCAGACTTAGTGTCCCTAAGAAAGAGCTGCTTTCCCTCAATCAGAGTTCAGTTGAAACCGTGAGTGTGTAGTCCTTGATGCCCACTAAGGAAGGAAACCAGGATTTATTTATGGGGTTCAGCCTCAGAGATAAGGGGCAGCATGAGTCGGGCTTTTCTTTCCTAATGGTTGGCGGAAGTCTAATCAAGTTGCTGCCAGCACTCCTCATAGCCAGAGGTTTAAAGAAACTTCTGGGGAGGGGGACTGAGTCACAGAACAGGTGGAGTTCAATAAGTAAAAGACCACACACCCTTCTGCTCTAACCAGTGTCCACAGCCTGATGGCAGCAGTCGCTCCAGCTGGGGTTAGGATTTACCTCTCTCAGCTTGCCAGTTCTGGGAGGAACAAAAAGGTGTTAATATAGTATAATAACAGTTCACTTTGGACTGCTTCCTCCTCCTCCTCCACACTCTGATATGCCTGTGGGTTAGCATTTGAGATACAGTTAGTCCTGAGCTAGCCGAAGAGAGAGTATCCTGCAGCTAGCTAGTGATCTGGAAAGTGTTCATGACACCTTGTGAAGTGAACACAGCAGCTCATAAAACAGCAGTACACTTGAAATACACATGGAGAAAGACGAAGTTAAATATCACAAAGTTAACTACAGTTACTTTGGAATGGTGGGCATATAGGAGATTCCTCTTTTGTTTTATTGTTTATTTGAATATCACTTGTTGAGTGGCCACTATGACTGAGGCATAGTAAGTTCTCAATAAGTATTTTATTTTGTCTTTTCAAACACATATGATGCTGACAATGGTGGTACATGGTGGCATGTAATCCCAGTACTTGAGAGACAGGGGCAGGAGGTTCCCCATAAGTTTAAGACCAGTCAAGTTTACTTGTTGAGTTCTAGGGCAGCCAGGACTATAGAGTGAGACTCTCATCTCCAAATATGCAAAATAGAAATAAGTAAATACACCTTGTATGACATGTAACTGTTTCTATTATAATAAAAATAATCTATTTTTCATACTACCCTGTAACTCTTAGGCATTTACTTCCTCAGAAGAAAATTTAATTTGCATAAAAATTCTAAATTTAAATATAGTGTGGTGTGATCAATGTATAGACAGATTGACTACAACAGTGCATTTATAGAACACTGTCTTGTAATCAACATTTGATTTAATTTTCAATAATTTGCCTTAATAATGAGAGAAATGCAAATCCACACTTTGTCAATTGGGCTTAAATTACTTACATGCCTTTTTTTTTTTTAACTTTTAAATCCAAATTGGAACTGGTGAATGAGATAAGTAAATTGTGTTGATGAAATGAATACAGATGTGCTTGTAGCCCCTGCCTCCAAACTCAGCCCTTCCGCTCCTCCTCCAAGCCCTGACATCTTTCTCACTTGTAGGCACACTGGCTGCAATGGTGGGGAACGCACTGTGAGGTGTGTGTGTGCTAATGCTGGTGCTCAAAGAATAGAAGGAAATAGACCTCACTACTGCCGGATGAACTGAGGAAGCGGATGTCTGTAGGAATTCTGTGTTGTCTGTTAGGCTGGTGGTGTTGGATACAGGGAGAAGAGAACTGTTGCTGAGGACCCTGTGAGGATGGAAACAGTAAGGGTTGGGAGATAGAGGTGTTCTCTTAGAAACCAAGACTGGTGAACCTTGGAGAGTGTCCTGTGTATCACTTCAAACGTGTTCTACTGAGCTTCTGTCGCATGCCAGACTACAAACCAGCCTCAGAGGTACAAATGTCTTTCAAGTGGTTTTAGTGGTAAGGCAAGGGTAGCCTTTTGTAGATACAGACACACTGTACTTAACTACAGGAATGTATTCTGAGAAATGCGTCCTTGTCATTGAGGTGACAGCATACCGGAAAAGACCAGCTTAAAGGAGAAAAGCTCTATTTTGGTTCCTGGTTTCAGAAGAGTCACATGTTCACTGGGGTCTGTGGTTTCTTTGTCCGTGGAGAACCAGGGTGTGGTGTCTGGGGAGTGCAGTTATGAAACAGAGCTTACCTTGTGAATGTGTGCATATTCTAGACTTTGTGTATGAACGGGGTTGTACAATATACAGCCTTTTGTGTCTACATCTTTTACTTAGCTTGTTTCCAAGGTTTATCTGTGTTGCAGCATATATCACAACTTCTTCTTGGGACCAAAATCATGTTTCACATTATGAATAAGTATGTAGCACATTTTGTTGATGCATTCATCATTTGATGGATATTTCAGGTTTTTTGCCATGATGAATACTGGTGCTATGAATATTAAATTAATTTTGAACAACCATTTGTCTTATTTATTTTTGTTATTTTGAGACCTGGTCTTGCTATTCCAGGATAGCCTGGAATTTGTGGTCATCCTACTTCGTGGAATTACAGGCACAACTATCCCATCTGATTCCAGCTGTTCATGTTAAATTAATACATAGGAGCTAAATGCTTGAAGTTCCAAATATTTCCATTTCTACCAAAGCACTTCGAGTTCTCACTGTGCCATCTCTTTAGTCCTGTCCTCAAGAATCCAGATAAGCTTTTTGAAGATCATCTTGCTTCATCTACAGGCTCTGCAGTAGACCCATTTCTGAGTCCCAACCTCATAGCTTTGTAGCCCAAGAATACTTCTTCATCCTCTCTAAAACAGTGCTTACACAGTATATGCCATGATGGATGGTGGTGGCTTTACAAGATTATCTCAGTGCCCATGGGTATTCTGACTGTCTTGAAAGGGAGAAGATTTCTATCCTGACACAATGAGAAGAGATAATTTCAAACTGGGCAATTTTCAATAGTTACCAGTTAATTGGAAAGTTGCCTAAACTATCTTTTAAAGGAAGGAAGCATTCAAAGTGGTTGTTTAAAAGTAGCTAACACATAATATTTGAAACTGTATTTTTGCTCTTTTGGGTTTAGTTTTGGACCGTATCCTCTTTTTCCTGTACCCTTTTCAATACTTCTCAATAGATTCTCCTTTCAGAACTCCATTGATAATAGCCCCTTTGTTGTTGTTTCAGGCAAAGTCTTACTCTCCAGCCTAGGCTAGCCTGAAAGTCACTGCAATGGAGCCAGCCCAGTTTGGCCTTGAACTCATGGCAATCCTTCTGCATCGGTCTCCCAAGGACTGAGATTCAGGTGTGAGCCACCGTACCAGCTAGTCTGTCTTAAAATTCTCTTCCCTAAACCATAGGTTTTGATTGCCTCACCCTCCAAACCTATCCAAAGCTACTCTCCAAATTCAAATCCCAACAATCTCTTTCCTTCTAATCCTCTGTCTGCAGTCTCCCTGAAACCAAAGACTGTCACATTCTGTTGTTCATTAGAGTGAGCACTGCTGTGGGGAGGGAGGAGACCAGGACGCTAGGACCTTGCAGGGTGTTGGAATGCCAAAAGGAGATGGAAATCTTGAGATCGTGATTTCAGCCCCTGCACTGCCTCAGACCAGGAGCCTCCCCTGGGCTGGATGTTTACTTTTCTCATTGACCTGTACTAAGCACTTGGCTCACAGGAGGTGCTTAGTAATAATACTTGTTGACTCGATTAAGTGATTGGATAAGGGCAAGGTGACCTTTGAGGTCTTTGTAGCTCTATGTAAAACTCTAACATCTCTGAAGACCAGAGGGGGACGCTGAACAGAACATTGTAAGTTTAAAGGATCTGATACATTACTTTTATCTTATTCTTTACTTTGCTTGCCAGAAAAAAAAAGTTTTGTTTTTTAATAAAGGGTTTCCACTATGTATCCCAGGCTGGAACTTACGGTGTAGTCCACGCTGGCCTCAAACTCAGAGAAATCCTTCTGGCTCAGCCTCCTAACTGCTGGGGATTGCAGGCATGAGCCATCATACTAGCCTAAAATATTTTTTTGAAAGGGAAACAACTGGAATTCTCATGAAAGGAGATACAAAATAGTTACTCCTTTGGACTCCAGACTCCTTGATGGTCTGTCTGTCAGTAGGCTGCTAATGAAAACGCTCATGGGCCAACTGGTGATGACTGTAAAATCCACAGATGTGACCTAGGGTATAGGATATCCAATAAGGACTTTTCAAAATACTCAGAGAGCAGTAATGAAGGTGAAATAACACACTAATAAATATTTGTTGACTGATTAAAGAACATGAAATACTGGATATACCTCTGATAAAAAAATATCTCATAGTGCTAAACTTATATGCCAGGAACCAAATGGGCATCTTGATTCAATTAATGAGTAACCTCTCTTTAAAAATCCTAAGAAAAGTTATAATATAAAATGAGTCACAGATCAATACTAAAAAAAAATGTAAAATAAAACTATGCAACTTTAAGATATAAAAGAAAATCTTCATGACCTTGGGCTAGGCAAGGAATTCTTACATAAAATGTCAAATGCATGAGCTACTAAAAAGTTGGTATATTGGTCTTCTTCCACATTTACTCTGTAGAAGACTCTCTAAAGAGAATGAAAAGACAATCATAATGGAGTGTGGTGGCACAAACCTATAATCCCAGCGTTTAGTGGGCTGGGGTAGGAGGACTGTTTGGATTTGAGGTCAACTTGGGCTACATATCAAGTTCTAAACTAGCCTGGGCTACAGAGTGAGATCCTGTCTGGAACAACAAATAAATTAATTTAACATAAAAGATAAACAGCCCAGTTAAAAAAAAAGTACATTTGTTGGCAAGACTAAAGAAAACAAACAGACAAACAGATATGTCTAAATGCTGACAAGGATGCAGAGCAACTGGACTGTCACACATTCCTGCTAAGAATGTAATTAGAGTCACTCTGGAAAATAGAGGCAGTTTTCTAGGACTCAGCCAACCTCCTCTTAGCTATTTCCCCGAAGATATCAAAATTCTTGCACCCAGACATTTATGTCTGTTATATGCAACTATCAACAACTAGGATCTTCCAAAATGTCCTTTTGTGGGTAGATGGATGAACAAACTACAGTCCATCCTCACAATAGTCTATTCATCAATAAATAAGAAGGCATTATTGAACACACAACAGTATGACTTTCAAATACTTTGTGCTAAGTGAGGGAAGTCAAACTCAAAAGCTGGGTGTGGTGGCATAGGCCTGTGATCTTAGCACTTGGGACTGGAAAGCAGAGGAGAAGTTCAAGGTCATCCTCAATGAAGTCAGTCTCTGGCCTATCTAAGACTCTGTCTCCAAAAAACCAAAACAAAGTTTGGAGAAAGAAGGAACTGCAGTATGGAGTTGCAAGATGGGGGTGAGGGTCAGCCGGGAGGTTTCCCTCCAGAGAGGAGAACATGAAAGATGGTGTTCGGCTGGTAAAGGAGCTTGTCACGCTGAGTTCAGTATCTGGAACCCATATAAAGGTAGGAGAGAACTGACACCACAGGCTTGTCCTCTGACTTCTACATATGCGTTGTGACATGGCCATGTACGCACACATGAATGCCCCGTCCCCACAACAATAAATGCATGAAGAAAGAAAGAATCAAGTATAGGAATAGCAAATTGCCCTCTATTCTGATGGTGATGAGCTACGTAACTTTTCACATTTGTAAAATGTACAGAGTTGTATGCACACATAAAACAGTTAATACATGGTGTGTAAGTTAAAAATACTTTTGCAAATAATTAAAACAAAAAATACCAAATCCTCAAAGACCTACTCTTGGTTAGTCATGTGGCTTTGATTTTTACCAATGGATAATCTTGCTTAAGTAATTAATACAATACATGTAAATGAACATTTAACCCATATCATATTTACAAAGTAATTAGGGTGACCCTTAAAGACATATCCAAGGGTGGAGCAGCTGTATCCCTTGCCTTTTTAATCAAACTGTCTGACACTCAAGAGCCTGTGATCGCAGAAGACTTGTAACTGCCCAGCCAAACAGTTGGTAACACCACCCTCTGCACTCCTCACTTAAGCAATGTCATTGACATCTTAGGCACGTCATCTGCTTTGGGGAGTACACTGGCCTGAGTTCCCAGGAGGCTTCAGAGACCTCCCCCATCAAATCCTCCCTGTGGACCTTCCTTTGGAACAGATGAGACCCAGTCCGGGTGCTACCCTCTGGGTGAGCTTCACCTTTGACAAGCTGGAGTTAGTGTCCATTTCTTTCCAGTTCAAGTCCCATTTATAACCTCATGGTCACTTATTGCTTAGGAATTGAAAGTTTCCTTGAGAGTCTTTTACATCTTTACCAGCCTCCTGTCTTGTTCTTGCTACTGCTATCCCTCTGCCAACCTAAGGCTTCCTCCAAAGATGTAGGAAAGTGAGGTGAGAACTTCGAAGCTGGCATTCCACATGCAGCCTCTTCCTCTCTGTTCTTTAAACAACACCCACCTGAAACTGCTCAGAGCCTCTGGGATTGTCACGGAGACTCTGGCCCAAGAAGGAGAAGTTTTTTTTTTTAAATGTCTGTGAGTGACTTCCAAAGTTTATCATATGGAGTATTCATTAGCATGCTGCTGGAATTTGTCGACTGGGTAAGGAGTCCGTTTCTGAAGCCCAACAGAAGTTCCGGTCAAACTTTCAGGCTAGTGGAGTTGCGATCCTCCCTCCCTCCCTCCCTCCCCAACCCCAACCCCTGCCACCGTGGAGATTCAAGCTTGCTGTGCCAAACTTGCCTTTCTGCAGAAATTACCTCAGAAATGGAGCTGAGATTCCAGGGCTCGTGGCCCAGGAAGACTGCAGTTTGGAAGGAAGGAATTCACAGCTGATTTGGAGGAGAAACTGGACGGAGTTAGTAGAATGTGGACACTGTCTCCCTAGTGCTTTAGAGAAGAGGACTGGGGGCTTCAGGAAAGGGCTTAGTGCTGAACACTGGAAATAGCCACCAAGAAGAGGGCTGTCCTACCCTGGATTGGAGAGATTTCTTCCATCTTTCAAGCCCTAACAATACCAAGACTCCCCCCGCCGCCCCCTCTTTTAAACACAGTGATATTTTACAATGTAGTGGTTCACACCTGCAATTTCAATACTTGTGAAGCTGAGGCTGGAAGATGATTGTGAATTCAGAGCCAGTTTGGGCTCCATAGTAAGTTTCAGGCCAGTATGCCATTACACACAACTCCTTTCTGCTACTTTCATCAGCTTGACTCCTAAAACATCCCTTACCTTGGAAGGCCTCTGCCACAGCTAAGGGAAAACTAAAACAAAGCTGGTCAGGAGGGAGGCAGGACCAGGCCTTCTGAAGTCAGATGTATTCCTTCCTAAGGCAGTCATTCACTGATTCTCAAACATTAGCTTCTCAGCAGAAATGTCAGCCTTCTGTGACCCCCTCATTACACTCCACTTAAGAAAGCTCTCTTTTCGTTAGGCCCTGTCAAGTCCAACCAGTCTTTTTGACACACATGTGTCCTTTCACTAGCCTCTAGAGTTCATTTTCCAAGGTCAGAAGTAGTATTTTCTGATTCTAAATAGAAAATCTAACTAAACATGAAATCTAGGTAAACCTAGTTTAGTCCTGAATTGCCAGCTAGTGCCTACTCACACAGAAGAGCAGTTTAGAAGCTGCCCACCTGGCCCAAGTCAATGATGTGTGCTAACAGTTTCGCTCTGACCCTCAGCAGAAAGCCTCACATTGGGATTCCAAATTCCCTGGGTCACCTCAGTGACTGGCCTCCAATAATGCTGAAGACACAGGCTCTGAGGCCAGACTCCTTGTGTGCAAATGTCATCTCTATCTGTCAAGCTAGTCATAAATACTGATTAAAAAACAGGCAGAACACTTGCCACAGCTCAGACATAGACACTGCTCAGTGCCATTAGCTGTGACTCAGGCCATGCCATGTGTGCTGAGCATTGACACGTAAAATGGCCCCTGTGGTGCAGCCAGTTAGCAAGAGGCACTTACACAGAACAACATAGTTTGTGGTAATTGTACAACTAATTTTAATGATATGATCTATTTGCCTTTCAATGTCCCTGATAAACAATACACTTTTGAGCTGGGCATAGTAACTCATGCCAGTAATCTCAGCGCTCCAGAAGCTAATGTAGGAGGATTGCCATAAGTTTGAGGCCAATCTAGGCTACACAATTAGCTGGCCAGCCTGGGTTACAGAATGAAATTCTGTCTCAAATGAAAAATGAAATAAAAAAAAAAGAAAAGAAAATGTTTTTGGTAAATTCTTAGATCAATTAAATGTCTTAGAAAACAAAAAAAAAACAGCTTAAAATATGATAAATACAGATGAATTTCTGGCTATTATTTACTTGGTTTTCAGGTTTTGTGAGACAGGAGCTTGCTGTGTAGCCCAGGCTAGCCACAGATGTACCACCCTCCTGCCTCTGCCTTCTGTGCACTAGACATGAGTCACCATGTCTGGCCACTGGTTTTTAATTCTTATTTTATTCTTTCCTTTAGCTGTTTGTCAATGCTTATGTTTAGTTGGGTAGCAACTAAGGAACAATACTCATTTTTACAGAATCAGAAGAAAACCAGTTTTAACAGTGTTACTGTATGATAACTGTACTAGATTCCAAAATGGGGCTAGAGAGACAGCGATAGGAGTGCCAGCAAATACACCTGACATTAATAGGGTTCTTTTGGCCCGGTGGTGGGGGTGTATGCCTTTAATTAATCCTAGCACTTGGGAGGCAGAAGTAGGCAAATTTCTTTGAGTTTGAGGCCAGCCTGGTCTACAAAGCCAGTTCCAGGACAACCAGGGCTACACAGAGAAGCCCTGTCTCAAAAAAACACAAACAAAAGGGTCGTTTTGAGTTACTTGCTTTATTTCTGCTTGACTCTGACCTGTTCTGGGTCCTTCTGATACAATCTGGAGAAGAGCACAGCATCGTGTTCTGGAAGCAGCTGTTAAAATTACACCGCCACGTTCCAGTCACACTTTGTAGAATTACATTGCTGTGGGGATGCAGTTAGGGCACCTGTCGGCCTTGCCGAGCATTCTCTAAGCCAGGCATGCACCAAATACTGCCATTGACCTTTTATTTCTGTGTCTTATGCTGCAGTGTACATGGTACAGCTAAGGCCTCTTCAGAATGTTGCTGATATTATGATTTATTAATCGGGGGGGGGAGGACCCCGCGAGGGTAAACCGCTTGTGCAGGGAACCATGTAGCAGATGCAGCAGGCTGGGCAGATGCACGCCATGCAGGGCACAGCAGCCGGCTGCGGCGGACAGTCTTATACAACCCGGACGATGCATCTGCGTGCAGAGTTTATTATAATAGAGAGATAAAGAGGCAGAAAGACAGAAAGAGGGACACACACNACTCCATGCTGGCATGGCAGCGGGGCGGCGGGTGGACATTCACAACTCAGGTGCTACATCTGCGCTGAAATGGTTTATTATAATAGAGAGACAAAGAGAGAGAGAGAGAGGGAGAGAGAGAGGGAGGTTGAGGGCTGCACACCTCGTGGGAGCGGAGGGAGAGAGGGAGAAATGGGCGGAGTTTTTCCTTAAAAAGAGACTTAGGTCAGGACACAGGGTGGTGCCAAGGGGCGGGATCAGAATATTAACAGCTGAATCCATGCTTCCTTTTGCACATGCGCTCGAATGTGAACTAGAAGAATGGCTAGATACCCACAAGTTACTAGCACCGGCTTCCCAGGCCAGAGGGCCACCAAGTAAAGACCAGCTTGTAGTTCTACGTGAACTATGGAATTTGTCATGTATCATCATGACTTTGTCACTAACATCAGGTTTTGATTTTGTTTTTGCAGTGCTGGGATCATGGTCTTGTGCATGTTAGGAAAGCACTCTTCTGCCGTGACACATTCCCAGGCCCAGAACAGGGATAGGGTAGAGAAGGAAAGAGTATGTCTAGTTGTGTTGAGTGGTAGAAATAGATCCTGGATACATTAGCATGTGGGATCAGCACAAATAGCAGAATGAACTTACTATGAATCCACTGTTAGGGCTTCTGGGACTCTGGAGAGGACTTTGAAGCAAAATATTTCAGCATCTCTCTTTCCTCACTGCCGAGTTAAATTTCATCATCATTGATTCATTCCTGTGGATTACAAATTCTCAGTCAGGCATAATTTGTGGCCAGAGGATATTTGCTACCATCTGATGATATTTTTCATTGTTATGCCTAGGCTGTGATTGGCATCTAATCGATCTAGGGTTGGGATTCTTCTAAATGCTG
The DNA here is from genome assembly GCA_001675575.1 of Neotoma lepida. Classification (NCBI taxonomy): domain Eukaryota; kingdom Metazoa; phylum Chordata; class Mammalia; order Rodentia; family Cricetidae; genus Neotoma; species Neotoma lepida. The sequence goes on from LZPO01017479.1 coordinate 127,103, forward strand.
TAGGACCACGCATTCTTCATAATGCATAGGACCATTCCTCTAAGAGGAGAGATTTTCCAGCTCGGTGGCTCAGTGATGTGGAGGCTTGGGGTCCCTTCTTGGACTGAACACTTTCTGTCTTTTGGCTCCCATGTGATAACACCATCAGAGTTAAGGGAATGAGAAGACAAACCACAGACTGGGAGTAAGTATTTGCAGAAGACATGTCTTAGAAAGACCAAGGCATTTATCCAAAGTCTACAAAGAACTCTTGATACTCAGCAGTAAGGAAGATCGCTGAGTGCTGACAAACACTGCTCTAGTCAGGACTTTGACAGCAGGGAGGCTGTGCACAAGTGAGCTGTGGGATGCTGTATGTTTGGCTAAATCTTGATACAAACTGAAACTAACTTTAGAAAATCCAATTGTCCCAGGCAGGATGGTGCACATCTATAATCCCAGCACTTGGGAGGCTGAGGCAGAGTTGTTATGTGTTAAAGGTCAGTCTGGGAAAGGAGGAGAGGTCCGGGCTAACCAGGGCCACAGAGGGAGAGTCTGGCTCAAAAAAACAAGTGTACAAAACTGAAGTCGACTTATAAAAATATACCAAAGGGTTAACAAGTCCATTATACTTCTTATTGAAGGATTTTCTCAAATGGTTAAAACAAATGTGACACAGAGGGTACTTAGGTGAAGATATTGCCACCTTTGGGACATGGTCTGCGCTCACTTTACCATAGTTGATTAGGAAGTGGTCAACAATTGCAAAAGGTGACTACAACTCCCTAATTTGTTGGGACAAGTCAGGGAAGTCACTCATTCATTTCATCAACCAAATATTAGGAAGCTCCTACTGCTGGCTAAAGTCTTCTGGGTTTGCATGAGCTTAATGCTTAAACAGAAAACGGTCCAGCGCTCCATCCACAATTTGACTATTCTCCTGCCTTCAGGAGCCAACACATAGGTAACATACTGTCCCAGAGAGTTCTATGTCAAACTGAGACAAGTTAGAGTCATTTGGGAAGAGGGACTCTCAATTGAGAAAATGTGTCTGTAGGTTTTGCCTGTAGGCAAGACTCTAGTGTATTTTCTAATTAGTGATTTGCCTGGGCCCACAAAAGGCCCAGCTCCATTGTGGGTGGTGCCATCCCTGGGCAGGGGGCCTTGGGGTGTACAAAAAAGCCAGCTGAGCAAGCCCTGGGGACAAAGCTAGTAAGCAGCACCCCTCCATGGCCTCTGCATCAGCTCCTGCCTCAGGTTCCTGTTCTGACTTCCTTCAGATGGACTGCTGCCTGGAAGTGTAAGATGAAATAGGCCCTTTCCTTCCTAACGGTCATGGTGTTTTATCATAGGAATAGAAACCCTAATTAAGACATATGCGATCAGTTGTGTGCCTATAATCCTAGTACTTCTGAGGTGAAGCCAGGAGGATCAAGATAATAGAGGGAGTTCAAGGCCAGTCTGTGCTACTTTGATATTTATCTCCACAAAACAAGACAAAATAAACCTGAGAGTATGTGTCTTACATTCAGGCTTCAGCTTCTGTGGATAGGACTTGTTGGGATTCCACGTGATTATGTGATGCATGGAGAGATGATGTGGAGAGAGAAACTGTTTTCTAGGCAGTTTAAGAACAATAGCCCCCAAAGCAATAGATCCAGGAACACCCTTGGTTCTCTTGCCAGGAATGCCAGAGGGAGTTCTGGTTTCTTATGTCCTAAATGAGCAACCCTGCCTGGAGGCTACACAGGAGAGTGGGACTCAAAACTCCATTCCAGACTTTAATCCCTCTGGTGACCAGCTTGGAAACTGGATTTCTGGATTTTCATGGTGGAGATGGGTTAACATATTGCCCAATTTCAGCCTGTCTCCACAAATGCCAACCACTGGCATCTGCAATATGCTAATATCCCAACCTAAGCTACATAGTGTCACTCTCTTCCAGACGTCCTGCTGTCCCCTGACTTTAGACTTCAGAGACACACATGTATCCAAGAAACAACAACTAACATCAATGCTAGTGACACCAAATGGCCTGGGTCAGCAGGTGTCTCAGAGTGGTTAATGTGACAGAAAGAAGTAGTTCAGTCAATGTGGGGTTACCCCATGCTTAGCTTGGAAAGGCCTTAATCTTGTCTCCTTCTAGGCAGCTGGGATGTGCTTTATTTTCCCACTCTAACTGTTTCCAAAGCAGCATTGATTGAAACAGCAGACAGCACACAGAGTCTCATGTCGAAGATTTATTTTTCAGGAATAATTTCCAATTAAACACAAAAATAAAGTAGCCCACTTAGTACACCAACCCTGAGGAGTTGTAGCTTTCTGAAACTTCCTGTGCACTTATTACTATATACTAAAAAGGTTTATTTATTTGTTTTGTGGATTTGGGGTGTGTGTGTGTGTATTGATGTTACTGTTGTTGTTTTGAGATAGGGTCTCCTGGAGTTCAGGCTACTCTTAAAGGCCCTTTTGTAGTCAAGCCCTGCCTTCTATTCCTGATCTCCTTGCCTCTACTTCCCAAGTACTGCGATTATAGGCACTGTGCCACCACATCCAGCTACCCAGCTGCCAAATGATGTTTATCTTTAGTTTATGATTTAGGGGGAGGAGAGTAAGAAGTACTCTAGATAATACTAACCATACCCTCCTTCCCTTTCAGTTTCCCCTGGTTACTGTCTTCAAAGTCCTTACACTATGAAGCTGTTTCTGACTTGTTGTGTTGCACTCGTTGGCAGCTCTTTGAATGTGATTCTTTTTAACCTCATTTTCTGTGCACAGTCTTGCACTTACTTCCATGTTTTGCTCCTGGTTTTGATGATGAATCTTTATCTGTTATGTGTTCCTTGACACTAACAGCAATTCTTTCTTATGTCTAAGAATTATTTCTCTTTTTTGGAGAAAAGAGAATGTGAACATGTTACACAACCCCATTTGTGGGATCAGCCTTTCGTTTTTGAGTCCTCCAACATAGGCCTTCTGTCTTCCAGGCATAGACCTTGCTCTTCTGAGACTCTGAAAATCTGTTATGATGTCAAGGCCTCGTCTAGTTAATAGTACCTGTCTTAGGGTTTCTACTGCTGTGATGAAACACTGTGATCAAAAAGCAAGTTGGGGAGAAAGGGGTTTATTTGTCTTGCACTTCCATATTGCTATTGTTCTATATAATTCATATATTGAAGGAAGTCAGGACAGGAACTCAAACAGGGCAGGATTCTGGAGGCAGGAGCTGATGCAGAGACCACGGAAGCTGCTGCTTACTAACTTGCTCAGCCTGCTTTCTTATAGAACCCAGGACCACCAGCCCAGGGATGGCACCACTCACCAGGGACTGGGCCCTTGCCTACTGATCACTAATTAAGAAAATGCCTTATGGGCTGGAGAGATGGTTCACAATTAAAGGCTAGGCTCACAACCAAAAATATAGGAGATAATGCCTTACAGCTGGATCTCTTGGAGGCGTTTTTCCAAATGAGGATCCTTCCTCTCTAATGACTCCGGCTTGTGTGAAGTACACACACACACACACACACACACACACACACACACACACACACACACA